>WAAD01027768.1:125636-141288 GCA_013389945.1 Fregata magnificens
ACTCCACTCACCACCACTCTCTGGGTTCAGCCATACAGCCAGTTTTTTACCCAGCAAAGAGTATGCCCATCCAAGCCATGAGCTGCCAGCTTCTCCAGGAGAATGCCATGGGACACAGTGTCGAAGGCCTTACTAAAGTCTAGGTAGACAACATCCATAGCCTTGCCCTCATGCACTAGATGGGTCACCTGGTCACAGAAGGAGATCAGGTTGGTCAGGCAGGACCTGCCTTTCATGAACCCATGTTGGCTGGGCCTGATCCCCTGGTTGTCCCGCACCTGCTCGGTGAGCGCACTTAAGATGAGCCACTCCATAATCTTCCCTGGCACCGAGGTCAGGCTGACTGGCCTGTAGTTCCCCGGATCCTCCTTCCAGCCCTTCTTGTAGATGGGCATCACATTGGCAAGCCTCCAGTCATCTGGGACCTCCCCTGTTGACCAGGACTGCTTTTAAATGATGGAGAGTGGCTTGGCGAGCTCCTCTGCCAGCTCCCTCAGCACTCCTGCTTGGATCTCATCTGGCCCCATAGACTTGTGAGTATTCAGGTGGCACAGTAAGTTGTGGACTGTGGGGAGTTTATTCTGCTCTCAGTCCCTGTCTTCCAGCTCAGGGAGCTGAATACCCTGGGTATGACTGATCTGACTATTGAAGACTGAGGCAAAAAAGGCATTAACTACCTCAGCCTTTTCATCGTCATCCTTGGTGACAATGTTCCCCCCCGCATCCAATAAAGGATGGAGATTCTCCCTGGCTCTCTTTTTGCTGTTAATGTATTTGAAAAAAAACATTTATTATTATCTCTTACAACAGTGGCCAGACTGAGCTCTAGCTGGGCTTTTTGCCTTCCTAATTTGCTCTCTGCACAACCTAACTAGCTCCCTGTAATCTTCTTGAGTTACCTGCCCCTTCTTCCAAGAGTGGTAAACTCTCCTTTTTTCCCCTAATTCCCAGCAAAAGCTCCTTGTTCAGCTAGGCTGGTCATCTTCCCCACTGATTTATCTTACAGCACATGGGGACAGCCTGTGCCTTTAAGACTTCCTTCCTGAAGAGTGCCCAGCCTTCCTGGAAGTTACTTATCAAGAAGCCTTATCAAGGAGAATGTTTCAGCCACAAGTGAAATTAATTATGCAACACTGCTGGTACAGCAAGGCTCCATTTAAAGTAATTATCACCCCAATTAGAAATCAAAGAGAATTAATACCAGGACTTTATTTGCATCAGGTAAGTTTGTAAAGCTGTCCAGATCCCATTGTACATTTGAGTTTATAAGGCAACATTTCAGCCCATTTGTACAATATTTATATGTCAGGAAAAAAAACCCAAACAGCCAAAACCAAAAAAAACCAAGACCCCCACACTTACAGAACCTAAACATAAAGGGAAACCTGCTCCTCTTTTTGCTCTCATCATTTGTGATTACTCCTCACCTTCTATAGTGCCCAGTATAAAGTACATTGGGAGATATACAGAGACCTATGAGGTTCTTAGATCACCCCGTCCTCTGAAACATTCACCAACCCAGTTTAGTCAGTAAAGGTTATTATTACAATCCTTCTGTGTCCTACTGAAGTAACTACTACAACACAAGGGTTTTTGCAACCCTGCAGATACCGAAGTCTTAAATAGGATTACTTATTTCTGCCAAGCTAACCCTTCTTCCAATGAATCATCTCCACACCTTTTCCTACTCTGGCATTTTGCTACCTGTAACCGCCTGTTTCGTCATTATAGTAGCCAGCAGTTTTTAGTGTCTTGACAATAATATCATTTTCATGTACAGATCACCAGCCAAATGCAACCAGCACACTTATTTACCTTGAAGAGCTGCCAGATACTGCCTAAACTCACCTTATTACTTGAATTTTGTCTGCCTACATTAAAGTTCTCCTTGTCAGAGAGAGCAGGGAACTCTGTAAGGGATGTGGCTTTAGTTGGTAAGATTAGTTGTTTATAATACCACACGATCTGCTTTCAAACTATCTGCTTCCAGTATTTATGATAGAATAATGGGCTAAAAGATAATGCCTCTCCCATAATGTTAATAGTGATAATTGTTAGCTGCTTTTTGGCTGTGTGCCTGAGTTTTTTCAGTTCTGCTCAAAGATGTGAAGGGATATTTGCTGCTGTGCATTTGATAATGTTGGTTCCTCAGTAATGCTTTTTTTAATTATGGTTTGTTCTTTCCTTACATTATTTTCCAGAAATAAGAATTAGACATTCTCTCTCCAAAATCTAGTTTTAATCTGGCTCAGTCCTCAGTCCAAATCGAAACATTTTTGTAATGCTACAATCAGAATAAGCAATTCTGGTTTAATATTTTCCATCTCTGTATATCTAAGAGCATGCTAATGTAAATATAAAAGATCTATTAACTATGGCTACAATTAAAGTTTAGCTAGCCCTTCCCACCCTAGTTTTAAGCTGTTTACAATTTTGCCAAACAAACTGCTTAAAAATAAAACAGTCTGGTTTGGTGGATGCATTAGCATTTCCTTTACTGGAGAAGTTCTGTAAAAATAAAGCTCACGTATCTGAAAGTGAGTAACAATAGCAAAACAATGTTTTATGTATTTTGAAGGTTAAATATGCAAATCTGTTGCCTCCCATATCCTTCAGAATTTTCAGCTTGGCCTAGTAACTAATTTTGAATAAGTACTTCACTTCTTTCCCAACCACAACAAAAATAAGTTAATCAGAATTTGTGCATGTTGAAGAGGATTTCTTCATGATTCTACATGAATTAACTCAACTTCAAGACCTTCAAATAGTAAGCATAACATATAGTAATAACCTTTAGAAGGTGCTAGAGTTTTGTTCCTTTTTATTCTTTCATTCTTTTAATATTATATTCATCTAGATACACAGTACTAGGAAAATCTCATTTTAAAGTGAACTAAATATGAGAAGTACTGTGTTCTATAACATTTTTCAATGAAATTGGCTTAGTCAAAACTAACGATGCTCCAGTGCAGTTTAAGCATTGTTGCCACCAAATGAAGTTGCATTTGGAATTATTTTTACTACCCATGATTTATGTACATTGGGTAACCTGTGTATTTTGACATGTACTGCACTTTAACATCCTCAAATGAAGTAGCTCCACTGACAGTATCCATTCCATGTGAAAGAAATCTAATGGATGATCTAGAAGAGGAAGTGGAACTATTCCAGGCACTACCAGGATCTCAAAAATGAAAGGAAAAAAACAACTATAACATGCTGCAGAGAGGAGGTATGTTAGAACCTCAATATCTTCAGCAGATACTTCAAAGGATACTGTCTCAGAGTAATACAGAGCTGGTTTTCTCATATTGTAGGAATACAGAAAGGATTTATTCTGAAAATTTGATATCTTTTTTTTAACCTGAGAAACCAGAGATAGAAGACCTGGACATTTCTGTTTTAGTATCTTTTTAAAAATATCATTCATGCTTAAAATCGTATTCACCAATTGATACAATAATTTAGCATTGTTTTAAATAACCTACCCTCTTCTTTGTCTTGAATCTGCTGCCTGTATCCTTTATGGATTCTTCTTAGCCTAATACAATAGGTTTATTTCTACTTCAGAAAGAAATGTGTTAGTAAACATGATGTAAAAATTACACTGAATGGCAGCAGGCTGTACAAATATTCAACATTTACAATCACATAATGCTCCTTTAAAACTGGGATGGGGTGTTTTAGTTTGTGTTTGTTTTTTAAGGAACAGAGTATCTATTTTTCACAGGCGAAAAACACTACCTGTATTTATTGCGTGAATGATTCTTAAGCTGGCAAAGAAAAACTATAATTTCACATGGACAACACAACTTCAATATTCTATTGAATGATTCTTTTCACAGCATCTTTCAAAAAGAATGGGACATGTTGCATTACCCTTTACCTACTTATTTTCCATAGTTAGTAAGCAACCAACCAATAGTAAAATTTAGCACTCTATATGGTGCCAAAGACTGACAGAATAATGCCTCAAACTAACAAGCTCACACAAAAGGCAGCCTTATGACAGTATTAAGAAGAGAGTTATAGTGAAGCCTTGTTTGTGAAGTAAAACTCCAGGTCTTATTCTAAGTCTTCTAATAATTATCTAGAATATTGAAAGTGAGTGTGCTCATTTTCCTTGTCATCACACTGATATCAAGATCCTATATCTTGGAACATACAAATGCCATTTTGCTGAATATGTTCATAAAGTGAAACCTATATAGATGGTATAAAACTATAATAGTTAGAACCTGAGATTAAAATTATTTAGTAGAATTTTGTTTGAAATTCAGGTTCCTTTACTGCTATTGCAATCTCTCTGTGCTCTGGGATAGACGCCATTTCCTTAAAGCTAATAGTCCTAACCACCATTTTTCAGATTATAGGAAATAAAAGAAAAGGTTTAAATTTCAGTATTAACTTGACTAAAATACCAGAATTTCTTACTTACTTACTGTCACTTTTCAGAGATACATTCTGTATCAGGCCTTGATGCAGTTCATACTTAATTTCCTGAGTGTTGGAGGGGTGCCAGAATGGTCAGGAATGGTTGTGGGTGCGTTGTTCAAGGGTTTAGGTTTGGGGTTTTTTGAGGGTTTTGTTTTGGTTTTAGATTTTAGAACATATAAATGGACTATTAGCTTTCATTTCTGGATCCTGCTAACATGGCAGTATGGCCTCAGGAGTGGGAAGCCAAAAAACACAATGCCAGTGGTAGCAAAAACTTTCTCCTTTTGGCTACAAAAGGACTGTCCTGTCGTGAGAAAGGAAACAAGTGACAATCAGTTGAAAAAACAGCCCAAACTCCGTAAAAGCCCATGCTATGCAAAGGTGAACCAGGCCATTATTACATACTGCAATGGGCAACCACCTTGTAACCTTTAGATACCCTTTAAGAATCTATGTTCTGCTCAGCTTTAAATACTGCATTTACTTTTTTCCTACCTTTTGTACTTGTTTAAGTTTCCCATTTATTATTTGGCTTTTTTGATGTCAGCTTCTCAGTTGCTCCAGAGAAGCTATTTATTCTGCTAGCAAGATACAAGACCAGTGTAAGGCTTAGTTCCTTCCAGGCCATTTTATTTTGGCAAAATTCACAGAGACAGTCCTTTCAATAACCTTGAGGATTATCAGAGATATTATAGGTGATGTGCTGCAATTGCTCTAAATATTGATCTATGGCTCCATTGTTTTAAACTGGTTTAATACAGATGCTCTTAAGCTTTATGGTTGTGATGCTTCAACTCTTGTTCAGTTTGCTTTTTGAGCAACCAAGCAATTGTTCTACAACACCTTCTAGCTGTGAAAAGAGTCGAGGCATTCTTGAGTCAAACAAATATTTAAATAGCCTACAAAAAAAATCCATTCCTGTCTAAACAGAACAGTTGGCACTCTCTTACAGAAGAAATAGACATTGAACAGAAGACAGGAGTGAATTAGGTCCCTTACCTTTCCAGACCTAGTCATTATCTGTTGAACTGTTATTTACATGCATTGCCATTTTCTACCATATGTGCGAGAAAACAAGAGATATGAGAGAGAGAGCGCGCGCGAGCACTATTAGAGACCGTGCGAGTTATGAGAGAGAGAGAGAGAGAAAAGGGGTCAAATCAAACACGTTTCCTGCTTTTTTTCTTGGAAAAATATTTTGGATCAGTTTTGAGGGGTGGTTTGTTTCATTCCCCCCCACTTCATCAACTCAATCAAGAAAAGAAATTATTTACACAGCCCTAGAAAGAGATCCTCAGTCAGTTACACCAACAAAATACAAAATGTCAATATTAGAAGGTTTAAATTAAAATAAACCCTTAAAACAAAACATATTTATCTTCAGAAATAGTATAGGTGAGCACACCTGTGTTCTACAGCTTTTCTCAGTACTCACTATAGGGTGATACTCAATTACCTGTAAAGATTAGAAATGGGAGACTGCTTTTAAGAGTGTAAGATTTAACATGGAAGTACATATTAAAACCCTGATCTTTTAGAATCTGGAAATAGGTCTCAGCTGTTCTTGTTTATGTCATTTGACAATTTAAATAATTATACCCATGAGAGTCTGACAAGGTGGATTTGATATTCCTGGGAGAACTACCTCTAGCCATATCAAGTAAGAAAAAAAAAGCATGGAAAGCATACAACAAATGAATTCAGTTTGAAGCTAAATTGCACTTTCAGAGATCTCACTTTATAGATACATAGCAAGATGCTGAAACATTGTGGAAAATATGCTATGTTTTTAAGTCCTAATTTTCTATGTATTTTCAGCACCTAATCTGAAATAAATGATGTTTGGGAACAATCACTAGGAATCAGCAAGATGCTGCTTTTACTGAATGAAGTGTTTTGGCTTTCCAAGGATGTAGCCATAGAGAGCGAGCTAAGACATTTTCTTCATCTAAATGAACGGATGTCTAGATGTACTGATAGACAGAAGATACTTTTTTTACCAGCAGCTTTGTGGAGTGAAATAGCTGGTGCTAACACTCACAGCATGCAAGTTTTAGGTGGGGGCTTATCTGAAATTACCTTTTGCCTGGTCCCATTGACCACTCATCAGCAGTTAGAGCTGCATTAGGTGCAATGCCTGGAGCTCATTACCTGCTGCACTTTAATCTGAAAAGAATCACATCAGAAGTGAGAACAAGGGAGTGATTTGCTTTAGAAGTACATGGCTGATCTGTATGAACAGACACACTAGATACAGAGGTGGTTAAGGTACGCAGTGACTTACATACAACGACTGACTCCCTAGGCCTAGGAGGCCTCAACTGAGATTAGTGGTTGTGGGTTCAAGAAAAAAAGTAAATAGAGGAGGTACGTTGTGGCAAAGTGCACTTAGGCTCTAGAACTCCTTACTGCAGATACCATGAATTGTGTAAATTTATATGCATTCAAGGAGACACTGGACAAGTTCATGAGAAATCCACCGTATTTCTAAATACAGAGAAACATCCAGATCAAGAAGTAGTCTGTGAGCTGCAAACAGCAGGGCTGGAGAGATCAATCTTTGGCTGGACCCAGTAAGGCCACTCATATTCTGTGTTCCCATTTTCTTTATAGATTCTTTGCAGTGAACAAGGAAGTATTAGGCTAAAGATATAGCAATAACCATAGAAAAAATATTGCTACAAGTCTAATGAAAGTGATTTGTGCAGTCAATATGAATTAATAATTTCAGACATGAACATGTTTAACAGGTGCTTCTGAAAACAAAAGTGTGAAGTAGACTACAACAGAAAATACCAGAAGTGGATGAGTCTCTGGTGCTTTTCCCAAAGCAAACAGGCCACTTTCTTTAGTTTGGTTCGAAAGTAGTAGATATCTACGTTTGCTTTAACAAGAATGAACACTGATTCTAATTCATTTCTTGCTCTGGGAAACCTGTTTGACTTTCTCATATTTCTTTAGTATGACTGCCCAAGAGATCTGCACAGCAAAAGAACAGTTAACTAATCTCAGTCTACTCTGCTAGTCAACAAGAAGCTAGTTAGCAGTGAAACAGTTATAGCTGTAAAGGTCTACATATATAAGCAAGACAAGATGTTTAATGAGGCTGATTGATAGATATGGAGAAAACAACCCAGGTGAGCTTTCCAATGTGGGAGCTCTTCTTTGGGGGTAAAAAGAAATCTCATTACCTGAAGAAAGCCTTAGGTGCCGAGAAGTACCATGTTTCTGCAAGTCATATATATTAATGTAGTAAGTAGTGCAGGGGTTTGGCTTTTTTCCCCCAAGGTATATGTGTTGGTCAAACAGTGGCAGTTATGACAAACTCTTTTCCTCTATAGCTGTATTCGTGTGAATGTAGGTAATTTAAAATTAAACTTGTCAAATATTGGATAAACAAGAAAATCAGTTACATTAGTTATAGTTAGAAGTAGGGATATGCCAGTTTTATGTCAGGTATGAAGACTAGATTGAGAATTCTGCAGATATTTAATAACTAAACAACAACTCCCAAGTGCTGGAAATAAAAAAGTGACAGAGTACAGACAGACTCATTGCAAACATTGAAGACAAACTTTACCACTCTGACTTACAAAGTCATTAGTGCTGCAAGTCACTGCAAGGGGTAGTCAAGTTTTAAAGTAACACTAGCTATCTAAAATTTTACTTGGTCTACAAATTATTCTCCCATATTGCAATCAGCATGAAAATAGTAAGCATTTTTCTTGTTACTTTCTGGTTAAGCCACCAAGAAAAATCATTTACAATAACCAGGAGAGTAATTTTCTCTGTAATAATGTAAAAAAACCCCAAAAAACAACAACAAAGAGTAAAGCACTAAATGGTTTTATTCCAACAAGCTTGGCTTAGAAAGGAGATGTAAATCACTTAATTATTCAGGTTTTAAAAATCAGTATATCAACAGCTTCCTTTTTAATCCGGGCAATATGGCAATTCTGTAGACCTATTCACATGACCAGTCTCAAAATATTCACTGGTACTATTTATCCACCTAGAATTTTGACCCTGTGGGTGTTAAGGAACAGAATATCATTAAGGGGAAATAGTAAAACAGTTACCTAGAAGTATCTCAAAGACATCTATAGCAGGATGGACTTGACTTGTTTACTGCAAAGATAAAAATTACCAGGATTAAAGAAGGAAGGAGCAAGGATCATAGGGGACACTGAAAGAGGGACGTATTGTCATAGAGACTGAAAATACGACAGCTAAATCTTTTCTTTACACCACAGTGTTACCCACTTTTGGTATAAGAAGCTTAAAAGTAGTAGTGATTCATTTAATGGAAATACACATATGGCAAATCTCTACTTGTGTATCCATAAAAATAATACAATGAATATCATTAAACTGCTTCTCTCAAACATGATTACAGGGACGATTTCACCCATACATGGGGCTCATTCGCTGTAGTCCACTAAATTTCCTTAGTATCACCTTTTCTTGGCCATTCATTCTGTATTTCTTCCAGGAGGTAGTTTAATTTCAGTTGTTCCATATTTAGCAACCTACAGCTCTCAGTTTAGTTATAATGTCACTAGTTATTTCTGCTTTGAAACTTTTTTCTAGATTACTCCCTTTCTCAGCACATAATTTGGAGGACAAAATAATAGCAGAGATTAAATTGCACCTCATATTGTTTGTGACATTCTTCATGGACCGTATTTATTAGAACAAACTGGTATTACCTTGAATTTTAATATCAGTATACATGAAGACCTGGTGCACATTCCATTTAAGTGTTTACATAGACCCCTTCTGACATAAGTGTTCCTACAACTAACTGAAGGTGAAAAACTCTATGTAATTTCTGCATAAATAATTGCAGGTGCAAAAAGTAGTCCTGTTAAAGTGCAGATGTTAAATACAACTGTAAATTACTGATATTAAAAAGCCAAGAAGAAGGAATAATCACATGTTTAGGACAACCATCAAAATTTAAATGAAATCTTTCCTTTGAACTCTTGATTTTACCTTAAAGTAATTGCAGCAAGGTTGGATCTGAGTAATCCAAGCATATCTTATTTTAGATTTTTCTACATATGTGTTGTCTCTATTCCTTGATAAACACCTAACAGCAAGCACTTTTTCACCCCTTATTCATAAAGCTTAAATATACTTGTAGCTGCACAGCGAAACATAAAAGAATAAAGGTGGGGTTTTTAAAATACATGGAATTTAGCAGTAGAAAACTGCTGGAAATTTTTGAATTTTTAAGTTTTAATTTGGAATGAAAACTCCCCCAAAATTTCAAAGGTCCAGAAAAGGAACACAGGCCTGATAATGGGGCAATATACTCAGGAAGACCTTGTGTCCAAACTAGAAATACAGAAAGTTCAGCCTACGCTCTTACATTCTGAAGTACTTTCTAAAACCTTACCCTAAGTGTATATTGAAAAATAAAGTATTAAATCAAAGTGTCTTTATTACACATACTATTACACACAGGTCTTTGCCTTGCACTCCCCTTTCTGTGTCTTTCTAGGTATTCAGTAACATATTGTATTGGGTTTGTGTGGCAAGGTTTTGGTAGTGGGGGGGCTACAGGGGTGGCTTCTGTGAGAAACTGCTAGAAGCCTCCCCCACATCTGATAGAGCCAAAGCCAGCTGGCTCCAAGAGGGACCTACCGCTGGCCAAGGCCGAGCCAAGCAGCAACAGTGGTAGCGCCTCTGGGATAACTTATTTAAGAAGGGGGAACAAAAAAACCCCACACCTGCGCAATTGCAGCTGGAGAGAGGAGTGAGAATATGTGAGCGGAAAAGCTCTGCAGACACCAAGGTCAGTGAAAAAGGGGGGTGAGGGGAGGTGCTCCAGTGCCAGAGCAGAGATTCCCCTGCAGCCTGTGGTGAAGACCATGGTGAGGCAGGCTGTGCCCCTGCAGCCCATGGAAGTTAATGGTGGAGCAGATATCCACCTGCAGTCCGTGGAGGACCCCACACCAGAGCTAGTGGATGCCCAAAGGAGGTTGTAACCCCGTGGGAAGCCCACACTGGAGCAGGCTCCTGGCAGGACCTGTGGAACCATGGACAGAGGAGCCCGTGCTGGAGCAGGTTTTCTGGCAGGACTCGTGACCCCATGGGGGACCCATGCTGGAGCAGTCTGTTCCTGAAGGACTGCACCCCATGGAAGGGACCCACGCCGGAGCAGTTCATGAAGAACTGTAGCCTGTGGGAAGGACCCACATTGGAGAAGTTCATGGAGGACTGTCTCCCATGGGAGGGACCCCACAGTGGAGCAGGGGAAGAGTGTGAGGAGTCCTCCCCCTGGGGAGGAAGGAGCAGCAGAAACAACGTGTGATGAACTGACCGCAACCCCCATTCCCCTATGCCGCTGTGGGGGAGGAGGTAGAGAAAACCAGGAGTGAAGTTGAGCCCAGGAAGAAGGGATGGGTGGGAGGAAGGTGTTTTAAGACTTGGTTTTATTTCTCATTACCCTACTCTGATTGGATTGTTAATAAATGAAGCTAATTTCCCCAAGTTGAGTCTGTTTTGCCCGTGACAGTAACTGCTGAGTGATGTCTCCCTGTCCTTATCTTGACCCATGAGCCTTTTGTTATATTTTCTCTCCCCTGTGCAGTTGAGGAGGGGGAGTGATAGACTGGCTTTGGTGGGCACCTGGCACCACCACGTATAACAGTGGGATTCCTGGTCACTATCAAAAAGCTGTCATTTACTGTACATTTTCTAGCTTTTCAAAGATTAGCTACAAGACTGTAAACTGCAGGAAACAGTATTAATAACACCATGAAAGCAATGCACACAGGACCTCGACAACTATGCTTTCCACAGAACTGAAAACCTTGCTGTGGAATTGTTTAAAATGCATCTTGACATAGGGAAAAAGAGGTATATGTGATTTTGTTAAGGGACATCATTGTATTTATGTGTACATGTGTATACATACATATACTGCCTTGTAGCAGAGCAAGAGAACTGTTCTTACCTCTAATAAACTCTTCCCAACTAGTCATCAAGGCAAAAACCTCGTCCAAGCAACAGGCACACCCCCAAACTCAAACCCCAGCAAAAAAAAAAAATAGCTGTTACTGAACTCATCACAAAGGAAACTGGGATGCACATATAGTTCATACAACAGATGAAACCATAGGAAGGAAGATTTAATGACTGCAACCACAGAGACTGAATCCAGAAATTGTGAATGAGCACTGGCAATTATGCGTTTGACATGTCCTCCAATTTCTCTCAAAATAAAAGGTAAAAAGTTAACCAAAGCATTAGTCTTAGGGCAGCAAGGTGCTTATCAAGATTACAAGATGACCACATACACTTTAGCTCTCAATGCTGAATTCATCAGGGGAGTGCAGTCTTCTGCTGTATTTCCATCTTCTGAAATCACTGCTTCTAGTTCTTCTCCCCCCACTCTGCCCCACAGGATACCCCCACCAAATTTACATCAAGGTCTCCTGTTTCAGTCATTTTATAATCTAGTTCAGCATGGTGGCTTACTTCCATTTCTTTTCAGAAAATTTTATAGCTTCCTTCTTGCCATCATATTAAACTAATTCTTTCCATCCGTTACATGCTGACTGCTTGACTTCTGCTTCTATTGTTCAAATTTGGTATCCTTGGTCTTTTTATTACCATTCATCCAATGCTTTATTACCTTATTTTACCTTCCCTACATATGGCTTTATTTCAACTGCTTCACTTGTAACATCTCCCTCCTGCCAATAAATCTCAGTTTGCTCAATTTCCAACTGACTTTTAACCATTTTGGTAAGTTCCATTTTCCCCCTTCAAATTAGACATGCAAAAATATGAAGAGACAGGGGCAAACAGATCAATTAGGATGGGTAAAAATAAATAGCAGTTAGAATTGCTCCCCATTTCCTTCAGTAAGCCCAAACAAAATTCTTGTTAAGACATTTAGAGCTTTTTTTTTTTTCCTCCCCCCAGTTCATCTTCCCCTGCACATTTGGGTTGACCCAAAACCCCTGGCAAGTGTATGAGACCCAAGGAGGATAGCAGTCCCAATGGATAAAGAGGACCAGTGTTGATCAGAGGAGGCTCAGGTGAGTGCTCTATATTTTAGGCAGCATACACTTTAGCCCTTACAGAGTCTGCAATGCTCCTCAACATATGAAATAATCTGCTGGTTTTTTCCTCAAACGTTTCCATTGCCTCATATTTTTGTTGGCCAGGGAACCCTGTAACAGTTCGCAGATTTATATTCTCCTGTACCTTTGAGCTCTTGCTTGAGACCAGAAACCCTGATACTAGCCATTAGGTTGCATTCACCCACGTGTCTATTGTGACGGAAATTAAATTTCCTCCACCTGTATTTGTTTGCTGTATAAGGACTTTATGATCACTCAGGCACTCACCATCTGTGTCCCATACTCAGCTTCTATGGATCAGCCTTCACCACTGCATCCACAGCTATATAGCACCTAAAGTCCTCTTTTCCTGTTCCTATCGGAGTCAGCACAGCTTTCAACAAAACAGTCAAAGCTATGACACTTTTCAAAGTATTTCAGAAGGTAAGTGATCTTACAAACAAGATTCTTCTCTGCTGAAAGACGTGGAAGAGGGGATAAAAGTTTCTTCCATGGCTGCTAGACAAACTTTGGTTTTCCTTAAAAGAATGTTTAGTTAAAGGTTGATGCTGGAAACAGCCAAATACCTATCAATTTCAGAGGAACCCACCCAAACAGACCATTACCACACTCCCTGTAAGAAAGAATACTTAAGTAATGTTTGCTAGCCTCAAGCACAGCATAGAATTTGGTGAAGCTGCACATTGCCCTCCCGCAAATATGAAGAAAATACCAACTTCAAGATTTCTTCTTTTTTTTTTTTCCACTTGAGAGCACAGCTTAGGTTTATATAAAAAGCGCATACCACACCACTGTAAGCCACATCCTTATTAAATATCATGTCCCAGATGAGTGCATGTGTGTGTGCACACTCTCACATGCACACGTGCACTCTATTTCCTGTGTTTGTCAGTTTAAAGAAGTATTCTCAGATTTAGTTTTTCCTAGACAGTAAAGTTATCCTATAATGTTTCCAGGCCCTGGTCAGCTGACCCCATCAAAACCCCCAATACAATCACTGAAATCTAGTTAGAGGCCATGATTTTGCTCTCAACATTCTTCCCAAATTTGCTAAATAATGAAAGCCACAGTAGTTATTTAAGGGACTATTCAGAACCCCAATTACGTAATTCAGTAGTATAACTTCATTTACTCAAAAAGTTTCTTTTAATTTTAATAACCACGTTATAAAACAAAAATAAAAAGACTAATTTTAAATGCTTTAGAATTTGATTCATTAGTGTACTACTTTAAATGAATGATCTCTCCCTTATCAAAAAGGAAAGCTTTGAACTAAAATATAGGGGAAAGTTATTTTTGTTAACAGCTCCCCATAAATCACTTAAAGCATAATTCAACTGCCTTACCACAGAAAAAGCTTTAAAATAGCTTCATAATTTTTCCCCTAATCATTACAAGAAGGATCACACAATTAAAAAAGGACATAAATATCAAGTTAATGTATAAAAAAAGTTAGAGACTTCTACCGTTAACTAGTTATAGTTATCTTTCAGAATTCTTACACAGTTCTCATTTCCAAATTCATTCGGAAGAATACATTAGAGAAGGTTTGGAAACTGAATGAAAGTAAATATCTTTTAGTTCTTCAGTTAGCTTAGTCTACCTCTTTTACCTACTTTGCTTTCAACTATTCCTTGAGTGGGGAGAGACAGGGTTTTTTGGTGGATGTTTGAAGGAGCTTTTTTTTAATTTCTGTATCTTTGAAGGAAAGGGGTGTGTATTGAGGATGAAGGTGATGGAGAAATCTGTTAACTGGGAAGCTTGTTAGGGCACATCTCAGTAGAATTTAGGCCAATACATTTAACAGCCCTTGAGATTTCAATGGAAAGCTAGTTGCACAGCATGGTGCAACACAAGATTTGATCTAAGAAAATCTGCAAGCACAGCAAGACTTTCTGACTACTGAGGTGATTACAGTGTGTAACCAATAGGTAAAAAAATACAAAAAATCTATGGATATTTGTGGTCCAATTTGCAAATAGGCTGTTTGTAGGACTTATGTATTTGCTTGTTTAAAGACATAGGAATGTTCCAGACCTAAAAAGTGTACACAGAAAAGAGTGTTTAAGATCATTATTTGCTTTCAGACCTTCTTGAGTTCTGTTTTGTAATAATTAAATATGTACAATGAAGTAGTTCCTAATCTTCAGGTCTGTGCTTTGAAAGAAATACCACCACAGAGTTTGCTCCGTGGATCAACTCAACAACCATTCATTAAGCAAAGGAACTGCAGTCTTTACAGCTCATTTACCTCTGTATGAGACACCTACAATGAAGAAAACATACAGTAAAAAATGTAGAAGAATAAGTTACTTTCAGCAGTCTTTCAACATAATTTATCTTCTAGAAGGAGAAGGGAATGCCATGCAACTAAGTCTTTGTAGCACACCAATTGTTTCCACATAGAACCCACATAAGTCAATTTTTCAAGAATATTAGATCAGATTAGGTGCATTGATGCAAATGCCATTAGAGGTCAGTTTATATCTATATTCTTCTACCAAACCTGCTAAAGTCCTGAAGTATCTCTAAATCATTTAGAACAACCCAGAACAAGGAAGAGCTGCTTATTTTGGCTGTGATGTTCATTTATCACACTGTCTTTATTACCTAGAGAATTGCTTCACAAAGAGAATGAAAATAACAGGAAAAACAGTTTACTAACATTAGTGGTGATACGCTAGATATCATTACCTATAATTCTATCCTAGAAGTACTTGATACTGTGAAAGTAAACTTTTGAGTCTAACCATTTGTTAGCAATAGCAAAGGCTATTCTGAGAAAAAAAAAAAAGCCGTTCTTAAACACCTTAACCTTCCTTCCACTAGAGGAAGAAAATGCAAGCATATCAATGAGCTTCATCATTATTTTCATTCACTCCCTTTCAAAAGTGAGTGGAGTTTTATCAGACTTTACTCCGCAGCTTTAAAAAAAATAATAATTGACTATAACCTTTTTTTCAGGTTTTAACCACGGTGTTCAAACTATGCTTTGTCTGACCTAAGAAAGTCATTGTTACTTCGCAGAGCTTATATCTTCAGTATAGTTATAGAAACTTTGAGTGGCTTAAAATACACTAGTCATAAACCATTGCCCGAGAGTTACATTTGTTATT
>WAAD01027769.1:0-18302 GCA_013389945.1 Fregata magnificens
CAACCTTAATGATTCTATGATTCTATGATTTTCCCAGAAGCCGGTGCATGATAGGGGAAGTGATATACCCACTCAATGCCATGCTCTTTGGCCCAGGTGTCTATGAGGTCGTTTTGGAAACGAGTCCCGTTGTCTGACTCCATTCTTTGTGGGGTGCCATGTTGCCATAAGACTTGCTTTTCAAGGCCCAGGATAGTGTTCCAGGTGGTGGCATGGGGCACAGGATATGTTTCCAGCTATCTGGTCATTGTTTCCACCTTTGTAAGCACATGGCACTTACCTTAGCAGGTTTGTGGGAATGTGATATAATCAATCTGCCAGGCCTCCCCACATTTATATTTCAGCCATTGTCCTCCATACCAGAGAGGCTTTAACTGCTTGGCTTGTTTGATTGCAGCATATGTTTCACATTCATGGATAACCTGTGCAAGAGTATCCATGGTCAAGTCTACCCCTCAGTCACAAGTCCATCTCTGTGTTGCATCTCTTCCCTCATGGCCTGAGGTGTCATGGAACCACCGAGCTATAAATAATTCACCCTTATGTTGCCAGTCCAGATCCACCTAAGCCACTTCAGTCTTAGCAGCCTGATCCACCTGCTGGTTGTTTTGACATTCTTCAGTGGCTCGACTCTTGGATACATGAGCGTCTATGTGATGTACTTTTACAATCAGGTTCTCTACACAGGCAGCAATATCTTGCCACAATGCAGCGGCCCAGATGATGGGTTTACCTCTGCACTGCCAGTTGCTCTGCTTCCATTGCTGTAACCACCCTCACAGAGCATTTGCCACCATCCACAAGTCAGTATAGAGATAAAGTACTGGCCACTTTTCTCATTTCAGCAAAATCCAAAGACAGCTGGATGGCTTTCACCTCTGCAAACTGACTCGATTCACCTTCTTCCTCAGCAGTTTCTGCAACTTGTCGTATAGGACTCCATACAGCAGCCTTCCACCTCCGATGCTTTCCCACAAGACGACAGGACCCATCAGTGAACAGGCCATATGGCTTCTCATTTTCTGGCAGTTTATTATACAGCAGGGACTCTTCAGCACGCGTCACCTCCTTCTCCAGAGATATTCTGAAATCTTTGCCTTCCGGCCAGTCCATGATCAATTCCAAGATTCCTGGGTGACTGGGGTTTCCTATTCGAGCCCGTTGTGTGATCAGTGCGACCCACTTACTCCACGTAGCATCCGTTGCACGATGTGTACAGGGGACCCTCCCTTTGAACATTGAACCCAACACCGGCAGTCGGGGTGCCAGAAGGAGCTGTGCTGTAGTACCAACCACTTCTGAAGCAGCTCGAACCCCTTCATATGCTGCCAATATCTTTCTCAGCTGGAGTATAGCGGGCCTTGGATCCTCTGTATCCCCAACTCCAAAACCTTAGGGGTGGACCTCAAGTCTCCCCTGGTGCTTTCTGCCAGAGGCACCAGGTGGGGCCATTCTCCCCGGCTGCGGTGTAGAGCACATTTTCTATATCTTGTCCTGCCTGGACTGGCCCAAGGGCTGCTGCATGAACTATCTCCTGTTTAATTTGTTCAAAGCCTTGTCGTTGCTCAGGGCCCCATTTGAAATCATTCTTGTTCCGGGTCACTTGATAGAGAGGGCTTACGATCAGACTGTAATTTGGCATATGCATTCTCCAAAAACCCATAACACCTAAGAAAGCTTGTGTTTTCTTTGTTTCCTTGTTGATGGAGACATGGCTGTTATTTTGTTGATCACATCCATTGGGATCTGATGATGTCCATCTTGCCATTTTATTCCTAAAAACTGGATCTCCTGTGCAGGTCCCTTGATGCCTTCTCAGTCCCAAACCTCTGATAAAGAAGTATTTGTAGGATATATAATAGGTAGAAATACACAGAACAAGCCCTGTGTCCTGTATACCAATTACAGTAAGTGAAAGACTTAAGAGCTAAGCAACTTTACCAGACAAGTTACAATACTGCTTTAGCATTGCCCTGATAAAGTTACCATCTTTTTTCATGTATACAACTACATGTATTTAGACATTGTCCGTTAAAAACGTTACTGAAAACAGTATGAGCAAGGGTTTTTTCCCACTACATATGACATTAACAAGTTGTGCCACATTTTTCAGACCTGATTTTAAAAGCATGTTTTTGCATTTATTTGCCACAGATTTTATATATATAAACATTTTTTGTTCATGTGTTAAGTTACGAAATTGTAGTGCTTAATATAATAAACATCAAAATCTAAGATCTTTTGAAAAATGCTCATTTATAATACATTGCTTTGTTTTTAAAAGGCAGCAGTCAGTACCAGTCTTGTTTATTTTGCAACAATATTGTAGTGTAAAAATGTTGCTAAACAATTCTGGTACTTTCAGATCGGAATTATTTATTTTCCGAAAACTATACAGTAATATACTGAAAAAAGAAACTGCAATAGTACTGTTTGTGCCTTTACAAATATATAAGGAGAATTATTATGGCTGATATGGATCGATTTAATCTGTATTCCACACAGCACAGTTAGTTACTAAGAATGAAAAAAAAAAAATTTTTAAAGCTTAAGTAAGTTGATAAAAAAAGCTTCTGATACTATTGTCATAAACATAGTAATAAAACTGCTCTCACGATCTGATGCTGTGCATGTTTTTTGAACCAAGTGACCTAGTAGTTAGCTTTTGTGATTCATGAAGGGTTTGTGATGTTAATCAATACCTAGGAGATCAGTCAGGGACATGCACAAACACCACCCACTTTCTGTCCTTAAAGTGATACCTTTCTGCCTAGTCTGAAAATGTAAAGTAGGTAAAGGGGTATACAGATGTGTGAAGTGGTGTGCTTTTTTTAAAGAGGAAAAAACATATATGCATATACGTATGTGTGTATATATATATCTGTATTTTATATTTCAGTTGGTGTCAATTAAATCCAGGCAGAGATTAAACTGACCATAAAGATGATGTAACAAAAGTCATTAAGGCAGTAAGTTGTACCTCTTGAGGATTTTCAGATATTCTACCTCTATCTCAAGAGGAAAAAGAAATGTTGAACTGCATTGTAGGCCAATCAGCATTGAATGATTGCAGCCAGGTAAGGAAGAGCTCATTTTTGTTGAGTACTGACTCCACATCATTGAGAATAGGGATCAAGTCTTCTGACTCTAGAGTCCCAAGATCAACATTTGTTCCTGGAAGACAGTTGAGGAAATCAGGGAAACGTGTTTGTTGTGGATTTATGTTCATTGTTGTTTGTGCTACAGCTTCTCCTGTATCCATCTCATCTACGCTGCTGAGGAAATCTTCAGGTGTCATTTGTGTACTGTAGCATCCTAATCCCAAGCCACCGTCTCTACTCTGTTCCCTGGGACAGTATGGCCCATTGTTCAAGAAAGGATCAGATCTATTATTTATAATAGGCCTCATGCCTTGTGTCATGGCAGGGATATTCACAGCTGTCTGAACTGGGGCCATGTTTTCTGAGTCCAGGGGACGTCGTCTGCGTAGAACAGCTTGCTGTCACAGTAACTCCTCCTGACGTACCCTAATCCGTTCCCTCTCCATCTGGATTCTCTGCAGCCTTAACTTCTGCTGCTGCTGTTGCTGTGTGCTCAGTGCACTGGGCAGGTTCAACAGCCCTGGCTGCGGAGTCTGGGGAGGATGACTCTGCTGCGACATGGCTGTGCTGGGTGTTATTCGGTGCTGGTGATTCATGGCAAGATTTGGCTGAGACATTGCCATAGGCCTCTGTGGCATTGGTGCGGAAGCAGCTGCAGGATGGCGGCTCATGTGTTTTGGTGGTTGGTTCATAGTTTTTCGAGGTTCTTGCCGCGTTGTATTTTTTTCTACGATGTGACTGCGGAAGCACCGCTGCCCCACGTGCGTGAGCGCCATATCCCAGCCAGGCGGCGGCAGCAGCTCGTCTGTCACGTCGTAGGAGCGCTGGTGGAGGTGCGCATGCTGCTGGGCTGCGCCCAAGCCCACGAGCGAGGCGGGTGAGGAGTGGGAGCAGACGTGCCGCACGGCGGCAGGTCGTGGCAGGCGGCCGCCCGAGTCCGTGCTGGACGGCTGTGAGTGCGAGCCCAAGTCGGGCTCCTTGAAGAAGGACTCGGGCAGGATCTTCCTCCAGGAGCTGGGCTTGGGGTTCATGACCGCATTGAAAAGCACCTCCAGCTCCGTGTCCAGGTCCTGCATGACGTGGATCACCTGCTGCCCCGGTGGCGGAGGTGTGGGGTTCATTTTCCACCCGTCGGTCCTGACGGCAGGTGCAGACGTCCCAGGGGCAGGCGGTCACCAGGGCCGGCCCTGCTGCAGGTGGGATACACATCTGTGGGTCCCGCCGGTGGAAGGGCTGGAGAGTCAGCCCCCAAAAGGCGATAAACAGCGCAACAGGGAACATACACAGCAAGTAAGGTGTTGCATAACGCAACTCTGAGAACAAGCACAACAAATCTGAGAGGAAATAAATCAACATTGCAACCAGCGACTATTAACCTAATAAAGAATGCTTATAACAAATTTGTTTTAACATGCTCTGGTCAGATCTGTCGTTATATCTCAACGCTTTGAGCCCCACGTCGGGAGCCAGAAAAGGACTGTTGTAGTTTAACCCAGCCTGCAGCTAAACACCACGTAGCTGCTCGCTCACTCCCCTGCAGTGGGATGGGGCAGAGAATAGAAAAAAAGAAAAGTAAAACTCGTGGGTTGAGATAAAGGCAATTTAATAGGACAGAAAAGAAAGGGAAAATAATAATAATAATGATAAAAGAATATACAAAAGAAGTGATGCACAGTGCAATTGCTCACCACCCGCTGACCAATGCCCAGCCAGTGCCCGGGAAGCGGACCCCCGGCCAGCTTTTCCCCTAGTTTATATACTGAGCATGATGTCATATGGTATGGGATATCCCTTTGGTCAGTTGGGGTCAGCTTTCCCAGCCACGTCCCCTCCCAGCTGCTTGCCCACCCCCAGCCTACTCGCTGGTGGGGTGGGGTGAGAAGCAGGAAAAGGCCTAAAACATCAGTGTGTTATCATCAGCATTTTTCTCATCCTAAATCCAAAACACAGCACTATACCAGCTACTAGAAAGAAAATTAACTCTATCCCAGCCAAAACCGGGACAGATGTCCACAGAGTGGAGCAGTCTAACCGCTGCATGGGGCTGAATGGAAGGAATCACTAGGTGAACCAGCACAAGATAAACTTACAGCACATATGAATGTTGCATGCTTTTTTGGTAAAAAATGACATATTACAAAATTGAGGAAAACATGAAATATGTAACCTTCTTGTACAAGTCTTAGGTAATCCCACTGTTCTCGGTATATTCAGTGCATGCAGTTATTCTAATGGTATAACTTCTAGTCATCTTCTCTGAGCGGGCTGAGTGGCTGGAAGTCTGCAGTGTGGGATCTGTCAGAACATCCCTACAGAAAAGCATTGCCTTTTTTGATTGCCGCTAGCAACTCAGTCTTGCCTGAAATCATGTGCAGCAGAAGCATTTGGTATTTTGCCAAACCAAAAAGGAACGGGTGTTATACCCAAACTGCTTGGAAGAACTTACCTCTCTTTGTGTTTCACGCATACCTCTACAATGTACGCAGAGTGCCATGGAGGCGAAAGCAAAATCTGTATGCGAGTCAGAGAGGAGACTGACATTGAAAAGTGGTGGAAGCTGTCTGGATTTGGCTGAAAAATCAGGGTGGAAATGGAGACAGGCACTAGTACCTAGTCCTGTGCCAGCCAGCAGTGATAAGGAAGCAGTGACCACCAAGGGGCAGCACTTTCCTAATAGTTTTGTCATGTTGTTTCTAAGAACGGCTTCCCTACCATCCTTACATCACCATTCAGATATCTGAAAGTAACGTGGCAGGTGTGAAAATGGCCCTGAGAGCCTGTAGATGCCAGTCAACATGGGAGTGCTCAGTACCGGCCTCTTCTCTAGGGGTAGGACACAGTGGAGAGGTCATGGAGCCTGGAGAAGGTATGTAAAGCCCCTCAACTAACACTGTGAAGTTTGAGCAATGGAGAGCACCATTGATCAATATTTTATACTTAAATGTGATGAAGTGTAAAAGTGTGATTAATGGGGCAATTAAATTCCCTTGCTTCCAGTAGAGACCTGAACCTGCAGTTTGGGGTTTTTTTCAGTACTATAATGTTTAGCTAGTTTAAAGGTACTCCTTAATTTTATTTTGAGCTTTTATCCCAATTTTACAGGGTACGGTGAAAAATTATGTCACATCATTGTCAGCAAAAACTATTAGATTATGATCCTTTAATCACCCATACTGAGCATTAAGGCCCTGATTCAGCAATGCATTTCAGTGTGTGCTGAATTTTAATTATGTGCGAAGACCATTGTTATTCAGAAAAGTGTTTAGGCGTGTGCTTATATGTTTTGCTGAACTGAAGCTTGAGAGCAATAAGAAGGCATCTGGCACTTACCTAAGAGCAATCAAGGGTGAGTCATAGTAGTGAAACTGAAGCTGTGACCACAGAGAGTTATTACATAGAGCAGTCTCCCGACCCTGTACTTTAATAATCAGGGAAGGAAAAGATCTGCTTATCCTAGTCTTCAGACTCCTGAAGTGTCTTTTTTGCAGGTCAAAACCAGGATTTTGCAGGTTTTTACCAGGGCCCTTTCTTTTCTTGTCAGTCAAGGATGATGAATATGGGAACGGTTTTTTTCATTGCGCTTTCCACCAGACAAATAATTCCCAGCACGCGATGGTAACTGTTGAACAAACTCCTGCTGTAAAACCAATTGAAAGGCTCCCATTGATTCTAAGGAAAGCTGGATCAGGCCCCGGGTGAGTCACTGCACCGGCAGCTCTGGTCTCAGCACTTCTTGTCTTGCCTCTGTAGCGCGGCAGCAGATCAAGGTCTCCCAGCCAGTGACTAACAAATGCTTAGATCGGAGAATCAGTTCCCGACCCTAAAGTCTGCTGACAGCAGGCTGCTGCCTCTTTCTAGCTGTTTCTTTCTTTCTAGATGTCACAGTCATCAGTGCAAGCTACCCCAGGTACCCCCAGGATGGCAGAACTGTCTCTAACATCATCTGGCACAGCCTCTGGCATGGACTTTGCTCTGGCAAGTACTGTACCTGGATGCAGGCACCATTGCTCCACTTGCCTTAGCCCTGACGCTAAGGGAAGAGTTTAACCCCCTGTCAGCTCAGAGTAATAGATGAGAGAACTCCCCAACTGTTTATCAGCTGTTTTACCTGCAATGCCCAGGACTGTTCCACTCTTACTATGACTGATTAAAAAACATAATGGAAAATTGATTTTTTTTCTGCTTTATAGGAGGAAAATCAATGCAGGTTAAGAACAGGATAAACAGCGAAAGGGAAGAAATACGACTGCAAATGCCACAGGACCCAAACCCGAAAACAAGAATATATATTCTAAACTGCAGGAACACACACTTTCTAAAGTCTCTGCACTGGTAAAATAATCTCAAACAAACTTGAAACCCAAAAACAGGAGTATATATTCTAAACTGCAGGAACACACACTTTCTAAAGTCTCTGCACTGGTAAAATAATCTCAAACAAACTTGAAAGCAGATTGAAAATAGATGGGGTGTCTCTAAGTGAAAAGAGACAGTTATCCTCTGCACCTGCTAACAAACACAGTCCCTTTTTGTTACAAAATGTCTCTAACTTAAAATACTGCCTGAAAGTAAACTCCTTCATCAATTCATCACGAATTCTTGAAAGGCGTTTTGGAAGCCTCTCTAAACCATTGGCTTTATTTTGGCTTTATTTTGGATTTGAGGAGAGAGAATGCTGCAATCAGAAAGACAGACAGACAGAGGAAATGATTACCTTTCAATCTCTGTGATTTCGAAAGAATAAAATGCTTCTTTCTTGATCTGTTGTACTATATACTTACAGAATAAGATTTGACAATGTGGCATTGAACTGTAACTCTCTACTGAAGTGATATCATCCTTCATTGTATACCAGAGATTTCTGGACCCTGGACTTTTGTGCCCTTCCTAGAATGCCATCCTCCCACTGCTTTTGGATTAATCACTGTATGCTCCCCTCTGTACCTTTCCAGCAGAAGTGATTAATGCAAAGGGTAGGCAGCCATGCCCTCACCTCTGTGTAGTCACTTCTCTTCATTTAGAATAAAGGTTAGTTTTGACAGCAATACTAACTTCTTCATATTATTATTTTTCTGTGCTATTTTTAAGTTCCTCAAACTCTTTCAAACAAACCTAGGTAAGTTTTCCTCCTTTCTGAAGTTGTGCAGCCACACATATTTATTCCTCAGGTAAAGGAGAAAAAGGTTGTTGCTGCAGTGGAGTGCTCTGGGCATTTAAGATCTTCTAAAAGTACAGCAGCAAGTAGCTACTTTTTCTGGTGGTGGTGAGTGCATATCTGTTTTGCGATGAACAGCTGAGCTTGCTGTTCAGCTTTGTAGGCCTTCTCAAACACTTCACCACTTTGCCTCATAAGGAAAGTTGGCTGGGGAAAATGTTAGGCATTAGTTGTAGCAAAGATCTTCCTGGCTCCATTTTGACAACAGGATTAAGAAAACATGATTTCTAATAGCTACACAGCAAATTAGGGATGTTTGACATTTGCTTCTGTAATTCTGAGCTCCCTAAATGCTCTCAAAAATGTCCAGAAGCAATAGGGTCTGTGATAGGAACACCAGAAGAAGTACACCAAGAGGAATATAACTGGGAAACCGGGTACTGGGTATAACAGGCACCGGCACCAACCACGGCTGCCTGCAGCCAGAGGACGCTGAGCTCAGTGTCTCAGGAAGCCCACTCCAGCCCTGTCCTCCCTCTTTTTTCTATCACGACCTCTGCACTGTGTGTGTTTTTGTCTACCCATTGCCAAACTTTGAAAATCAGAAAACTTATAAACTCAGACGAAATCATTCGGCCTAAAAATCTGCAATAAAAGTGATCATTGGAGAATATGAATCAGATAAATGTGTCCTTTTGACAAGAGTTCATTTTTTCTACTGAAAAATAATTTCTTATTCCATATGTTTTGCCACTGAAGGTTTGCTTTTAGAATGCACATTACAGGGACTATCAGAAAATTTCTCTGAAGTCTAGTTCAAATATATGCAAAAATGAGACATTTCCCTTTTCTGTGTAAATAGCATTACAGCAGTTTCCCCACAGAGGGTATGGCAAAGGTGGAAAGAGACAAATTTACAGACATCCTATATGTGAGACATTCAGCCAGCCTAACTGCTGTGTCTTTGCACCAAAGCAATGCTGACTTAAGTGAACTAAGGATTTGAGCCGTGTTCACAGAATCAAGCTCATGACTCAGTTCCTTTTTGCTGGTAAAGCTCTGGGTTGCTATCAACATTTTTTTGAGTCTTATTTGGTAGCTCTTTTGCCGGGCTGGTGCTGCTCCGTAGCCCTGGGGCAGGGCTTATCTGGCAGTATTCATGACTAGCTTTTGTCAGGACTCTCTCAAAGTTAAAGAGAGCTTTTTATTGAAGGAGGGTTGGAATTGCAAATAAAGAAACTTTCTCTTATCTGATTGCAGCTGTGACCAAGGGAAAAAAAAGTACTTTGCGGGTTGTTTGTGGGTTATTTGTACACATAGAGGATTGTGTCGCAGGAACGTTTCAGCCAACTACCATCTGCTGCTGCTAATGGAAACTATCCAAATTAGCCCAAATTAGGCAAGTCGCTGAGACCAAACCGGACGAAGAATGGAAGAATTTGCAGTCAGTTAAATGTTCAAAATGGCATTCTAAATGGGTGGTTTTCCCCAAAGCTCCCCATTAAAATATGCTGCAACATACAACGGCGCAGTGTTGAGGGTGAGCCCAGGGGAAGAGGGATAACTCCCAGGTAATGGAAAAGGCGGTTTCCTGGAAACGGTTGGAATATGCCCTACGCTCTGGAAGGGTCTATATGTTGTGGATGCTGGGAACAGGGTGGAGAGCCAGGAATCACTCGGGGGTATGTATTTCAGCGATGGACTAGTGAGGAATACTAGGCCAGAACAGGGGTATTAGAGCCTTTAATAACATGAGACAACAAAGCAGACATGGGAACCCACCCCTTGCAAACAGCACTTCGCATGTGCATGGGATTAATAGCTGTGGTGAAGGGTTAGTGAATAACAGCCTGATGCCAAATGGATATCAATGGGATCAAACCATGCGTTTGGCAGATATAGGAAGGAGTATTCATTGTTGTACACGGAATAAAGGAGAGTGCGCAGCAACTCCCTGAACCCCTGGTAGAGCTCTGGCACTAGGACAAGAATCTGGCTGTAACCCTGTACAACAAGGACCACGCATGTACACATGTGCACACAATTACATGGCATGAACGTAACAAGAGAAAATTGAATATAAAATATTACAGAAAGCCAATAATTCTGGTTTATATCTTTCTTTCTCCTTGAGGCAGAAAAGAACCTGGCTATTTTAAAATCTGGGATCTATTTACATAGCCAAATGTAATGCTCTTTCTTGTGCAAAATAGGGTGGGAAGGATTTTAAAATGTCAACATTCCCTAGACCTGTTTATCTCTTTTCATGCCTCCCTCTGTATTATGTATTTAGGAACAGGCACTAGATGATAGAAACTGTGACAGTTCTGCTGAAGCTATGACAAGATATACCAGCTGCAAATATGATCCAAAATCTCTGACAATGTACCTACGCTAGAAAATATGGTTTTAACCGCATGGTAGCTAGCATACGGGAAGATCCTTTTGTTGACAGAGCAGGTTGCATCTTTCAGTTTTTAGCAGATTCAGGAAACCAAACGAAAGCTTTAACACAGAAAGTCAGTATTTTCCATGAGATGTATTCAGTAGGATATCTTTGTTTTCCAAAAATTCCTAATGGAAATGGAAAGCACAACTTTTTTTTAACTTCATCTATAAATTATAATGAAGAACAACCTCATGATCCTAAATTCCCTTAAAGGTTGCTAGAGACCGATCAAAGTCCAAGTTTACTGTAACCAGTGCACAAAGACGGTTTGGTGATGGTAAAGTTTATGGGAGCTACAGCTAGGTATATTTTCCCAAGCAAACAAAGTAAACAAGCATTACTAGAAAAAAATTATAGGAAGATTAAATACATGAGAATGCTGCTACTTGGCAAAACACAGGGAATTCTCTCCCCTGTGCCAATGTACATGGGAGAAAAAAGTGCCTGAGTAGGTTCTCCAAAGAATTTTATTTTTAGTGTGTACACTGGAGATTACAACCTTCACTTCATTGCATCCTATGGCACACACCAGCGTAACTGGAATCCAGCATCTATATGTAATAACCTGTAGCCAACCAATTGACTCACTGATCCCAGAAAATGTACAGTTCTATATCTATCTGTTTGTGTGACACAGCAGGGCAGAAATCTGGGTCACCTGCATATCCTGAGTCATGGCAGTCAGTTAAAAGCTGCGAATGCTCCACTGAACTGATTAAACTTCTGCTACAAACCTTGTGTACAAAAACCCCCTCAAACAGTTCATGTTTTGTATTTTTCCATATTGCAAATAAAAGAAGCAATTGCCTTAGCTCTGAATCAAAGTAGCAATGTCTTTAATCCACTAAAAAAAAGTAGTAATGTCTGTAATCCACTAAAAATTAAATTTAATATGACTTTATTGCTGACATGTGTTAATTATATTTTAAAGTATGGAGACAGAGGCCATCTGAGATTTCCATTCAGGATTTCATGTATACAGAGAAGATATTTCTCAAACTGAGCAAGCAGAGGAGAAGAAACCATTTAGCTCCTGCTAATTTAGTTGCTGTTTCTGCTTTATTGTTCATTAGGAACCTAGAACTCCTTGACTATCCTCTCCGGACTTGTCTACATTACAGTACAAAACGTCATTTGGTTCCAACATTATTATGAAAAATCAAACCGAGTCTGTTTAGAGGGATTCAAAGGTTTACTCCTTATAAAAGTTTTCCCTTGTTTATTTAACTCTTGAGAATTGTGCTTGTGCTGGTGTTAGATATGTTTTGGTAATGTTGACACGTTCTCTCTAAAATAAGAATAATCATGGTTTTCCTGGCTTTACTTCATGCTTGTACAGCAGGAAGCCAAGATTGTACTGAGGTAAAGAAGTAAATTAGGTTATTCCGTAGAAAATCTGCAGGGACTGAGGTGGAAATTACACTTGCATCTTTGGCTGGTTTTGCTCTGCTGTGGGACGAAGGTCTGATGTTGCTACCATAGAGACGTATCATTTTTTGTCCAATTTTCACAGCCTATATCCCAAGTTGTACATTTGAAGGACAAATGAAGTAGAAGTAGACAAATCTAGACTAAAATTAAACTGTCTTTCAACATCTGCATCACAGGGGAAATGTCAGTACCCTGAAAAGTAGAGGACTGATGGACAGCACAATGATTCACTTCTTTCTATGGGAAGGAAGATGACAAGAAACAGATTTTCAGCTGTTGATGAAGCTTTTCCATCTACTCGGCAATACATCTGCCAAGAAATGATGAGAGGCAGGATATGATATACCACTCATACTCCCTTTCTTCCACCTGCACAAAATCCAGGCTGTGTGCCACAAACTTCTTGGTTATGTTGCAGGCATCCATCTGTCAAGTAGGACTTTTCTCAGAATTAACGTCTTAGGCCAAATTAATCCCTGTGATAATTCCATTGTGTTTTGTCTAAGGAAATATCAATTGCTGTGAACGGAAGGATGATCTCATGATGAAAGCAAATGAATGACTGGGAATCATGGCTGGGGTCTCAGATAGATTCCTCTTCTGCCAAAGAGTTCCCATATGATCTGGATAAACGGACACAAACGCCAGTTGCCTTGATTTCCACCTCTGTAAAATGCGGTTAACTCTAACTTACTTCCAGAGCCATCTTTTAAGGATGTGTATTTCTTTGAGCTGTTTTGATGAAAGGAACTACAAAAAAAAAAGAAAACTGGTATATTGCTATTTTTATAAAGTATGAAAAACAAAGAGTAAAGAGGCTCGTGTTCTGGGAGATGACAAGTTGACATATCTGCAATTAGTAAGTTTACACTGTCAACTTACGCTGAACAAGAAGGATTAAAAACTCTTTTTGATCTCACTTTGAGCTATCTCAAAGGACAAGGGAGAGAAATATGTAAAGCAGACTAGGATTAGTCTAGAATGGAGTAACATTAAGAAAATCATCCTTGCAACTTCAGAAGAGACTAAAAACTACCTTTTGCTGTGCCATTGCTCTCTTGCTTCAAGCAGTAATGAGCATACCACCAGAAATCGGTAAATGAGTCAACAGTATCCTGCAGCAAATTAATTGACCGTTGGTACAGTACGGAAAAACCGGAGCATCCTTCTGAGATCTGAGACGCGTCGTCGTTTCCTGCTGCACATGAGTGAAGAGAACACAAATAGTCAGTTTAGTAGGTATTCCTAAATGGGAAGACTCAGGCATCTGAAGATCGAATTGGCAGAGGACAGCAAGTCTAGTATGGAGACACCTAGGGTATTGGGTAGGAAAAAAATCCCAGTTTTTCCATTAAATATCTGGGTTTTTTCAATCACAGGGGAGCAGAACCTAATCTGACCATTTTCTTCTTGATTATAACAGGACATTAAACCAAAGACTTCATAAAAATGGTGGAAATATATGTTAGATCTTATTCAAGAATTTAGCTGCAAGGAACTACTCCCTCTCCTTTCGATTTTTATCAGTGAACGTATTTTGGAGGTGGGTGACTATATAAATTAGTTTGTTTTCATAAAAATAAGCAGCTAGGAGGGAGCTCCCTTAGCCCTCATTACAAATGCTTTATAATTTAAAGCTTTTTATCAGAGCTGTCAGTTCACAATCTGCCCTTTTCTTCCTGATTTGGAGTAGTCATCTGATTCCAGATTGCAAGAATGCTACATGAATGTCCTAATTGCCAGTGTAGAAGCAATTACTCCTGCATACAATGAATAAATGAATATTGTATTAAAATGGAATAGTTTGGATGGGAAAGCATCTAGTCATAGACTGCCCGATGTTGGCACAGTAACTTCACAGTTAACGACATTACAGCTCAAATCCATTCTCCAGATTAGGCAAAGATACCTTGTGTCTCCTGTGTCCTTGGTTTGGGCTACACTTGAAAGAGAATCATCTGTGTGTTGTTTTGCACAGTCCTGTCTTGGGTCTCACAGGCACTGAGAGGCAAGAAAAGGCTTGTTTTGGTAACCATGATATAGCTTCACGAGATGCTAAATCTAAGCGACACAACAGTGTCTTTTTTTTGGGTGGTTCTGAAAACATCAAGTGACAATCTAGGTGCATATGGAACTTTAACTGTGCAGAATTAGGTACTTTGAAACTCTAGGTTGTCTCATGTCAGCAGAACACAAAACCCACGCTGGTATCTACATCTAAGGCATAGAAGAATTTTCTGAAGGATGAGATATCCAAGTCCCTTCATGGATTTAGGTTTTAGTCCTAAAATTTTCCATAAAACTTGTTATCATTTTTAACCACAGCCATTTGGAGTAATCATCTTCATTGAGATATGCTCACCTGAGAGTTACACAAATGCTCTTGCATGTTATGTGCATACAAGAAACTTCCCTATCACTATATTTTTTCTTCCTAGAGAAAGTCTGCATAATTAGATTAGGTCAAGCTAAAAATGCATTGGTTTTCCGTCTCTCTCTCCCTCTCAGCTCTGCAGCAATACTCTAGCTCCACTGACTGATCTAAAGTAGGAACTAGTGCCTCCTGGAAATGTACTTCCTTAGGAAATGTGTTCAGTTAAAATCTCGTCCAGGTACTGATGCAAGTCCTGCATGTGCTTGGTTTTTCCGCATGTGTTCAGTTTTTACCGTCCTATTTCATGCAGATTTCCATGAGGTTTTACTGCTTTGCAGCTGCAACTTATTTTTGTCATTGTTGATGTTATTGTTATCATAGCACTAGCAAAAGGGAAAAAAAAAAAAAGAGAAAGCAGAAATGCTGGTCTCTTTGAGAATTAATATGGTCTTGTCAGCGTGACAGGAAAACAACAGCTTAGACCCTAGTCCACAAAATAAAACAACTTTACCTCTGTGAATCAGTGAGTAATTCTGAAAGAGGCACGTGGCTAAAACATCCTTCTCTACCCCACTTTCTCCACTTTTGATAAAGTAAGGTCACTTGTTCATCTATGTGTTCAACTAACTTGATTTCCTTCCTTAGAAAACACCAGCTTATGCCTGACTGCTAACAAAGGCAACTGTGTGGGTGTTTTGAAATGCACCAAAGTTTACATTTCTGAGGCTCATTAAGTCACATCTTTGGATGTAATTTAGGTTGTTCAAAATTATGCACAATATGTTATGACATTTATTCGATGGTATCTGAGCATAAGAACTGGCAAAAAATTAATAAACCCCACTTGATTATTCCTATAGTAACATTTAATATCCAGTTACCTCATTCTAATAAAAAATCCCAGCAGCTTTCAGGGGTTAGCCTTTCTCTTCTCAGATGCTTTGAGGAAGTTGGCACAAATATTTTCTACAAGCTCCAGCAAATGAACCCAGTGTATAGAAATTGAAGTGTCTAGTCTAATCTGTTGAGGGATCTGCACCACATGCATTACCCTGACATTTAAGGTCTCATAGTCAGTGACCGGTTAACCAAATCTGTCACTGTGACAGACATGTATTTCTACATGCTGTGCCACAACTTAATCTTTCAGGCACCGTTTAGATGAAGTATATTGTAGCACAGTGACTCAGAGTCTATAATGTCTTTAATGAAGAAATTTCCAGACTGGTAGTAAAATAGATGACTTTTGCATTGCCATATTTGCAATAAAGCATGTGGATTTGTCTACTAAGCTATACACAATAGATCAGCTGTTAGACTGCATAACGCTAGCTATCTTTACAACTACTATTATTATTATGTGTTGTTACAACCGTCCACCTCTTCCCTTTTCCACGATACCGGAGTCTGTGACAATGACTTTCTGGAAGTGAAGGTTATTTTGGAAATGGCTGCTTAGTGACACATCTGAGCTTCTAAATTACCTCTTTTGATACCTTGTGATTACTGTACGTCACACTGTAAATCTGCTATGAGTCAGAATGTTAACTGACATCTCTGGATGATACTGTAAAATATAATGCTGTTCATAACTCCAGCGCATTTATTACTTTTAACTAACCGAGGAACAGAAGGAATTCCCCATCACGCTTTGATTTCTACCCTCTTGTTTTCTTCTGCGGTGTTGTTTGCTTAACAAGACTGATAATTTTTATGTTGAACTAGTCTCCAGCTTTCTGCACTGGCTCTTTCCACCTGCTGCCCCCAGCTTGGCCTGGCGTGCGGGGTCCCAGAGCTGACAGGTGGGGTGGTACATGCACACGTTGCCACCTATTTCTTTCTACAAAGCAGGTTTTCCCCATCAGAGAAAGCTCTTGCTGTTGGGAGGACAACCTTTGTTTATACGAAGAAATGTTTCTACAAGATGCAGACTTTGTAGACTCTTGTGAGTGCAGCTAAATCCACTTGAATTTAGGCCGGTGGAGCCCTAATGCTACCTCCAGCCACCCTGGAGCACTGGCAACGTCCAGCGGAGCAGGCACTCTCCGCACAGTCTACACATGTCATCCCACCCTTTCTTGACATTCGGTTTTATTAGTCGGCGTCAGGCTTTGTTAAACTTTTTCCCCGGAGGATTTGTTTTCTTTCTAACCCCAGCCAGTAGTCCTGCCTCTTTGAAGAAAAAAATCCATACGCTCTTGATGGAGAACGAGAGACTTCTGCCACCGTGACTCAGCAGCAATTGTACTGCTTTTTTATGCAGAGTTTATTAGGATGTTCCAGAGAAAGAGCTGTGCAAACCTACTGCGTAAGCTCAGCAATCCCACTGCAGCAAGAAGGACTAGGTCCTGATGATTGGGATCTTGGCAGTAGGTCCAGAAACACATTGAGAATCGGCATTCGAAAGTAAGGGTCGCAGTTCTTCTGACAAAATGTACCAACTCTTTAAAATCTAGGTTACTGCATTCTGTGCTTCAGGCTGAAAAGTTTAATGCCAGATCAATGTGATCTGCTAATGGGTTCAATAAGGCCCCTCAAAGTTTTAATATTCTGAACAAAATGCACCCTCCCCCCACGTCTGCAATTACTGCCAGTGATGGTGATAACACACCCCCTGAATCTAAGTAAAAGCAGCTGAGATGTTTGTGACACTTGGGGCAGACTTCACAGGAGCACTTTAAGCATTGCTTGAAAGAGGACTTAATGCACTTAATATATTTTGAGGTTGCAAAGAACAGCATTAAATACTCACATAGGGGAGAAAGAAAACTTGTTAAAAGCTCCCCAATTTATTAGACACAGCTTGATGTACAGACTCCCATTCTTCTGGGACAGCATGATGTGCCACTTGATGGAAATCATGAGCAAACGGTTATATAAAGGGCTGGCTAGCACAAAAAGGAGCCAACATTTTAAAAACTCTCTTAAAAAAGGAAACAAGCAGCCTGATGGACCAAAACCCTTTCCATAACTTCATGCCTCTATATCCCATGAATTATTGAAGACGGATTCAGTGCATTATTTCCTACAGCTGGGTTTCCTGCCCGGGCCATTTATTTGTCCCAGTCACACTCTGCAGCTCAGGCTGTGCCCACCTCACCCCTCGCAGGCAGCGCCCTGTTGTGGGGCTGCCCTGAGGGAGCCCCAGTTTGCAGCGCTCCTTGCCTTGGGGTGTGTTTGTTTCCAGCCCCCCTATGCCAAGTGTTAGCGGTTTACTTTGGTTTGGCTTAACTGGAAGCTGAGCTACGAGCTCCCCACGGATGTCCACGCTGGCAGCGAGGGAAATGTCAGGCTCAGGGCGAGCGGGAGTGTGGAGCCTCCTGCCCTGGCATCCCATCCCCAATGCTACGGGCCCTCTCTTTCCTACTAATGAGTTTCCATCTGACCTATGCTGGGGGGAGGGATAAAAAGAAGAAAAAGGGTGGGGAAAGGGAACAGGAAAAGAAGGAAAAGAAAGATGGGAAAGGGAAGAAGAGAGAAGGGGAAGAGAGCAAAGGGGAGGAGGAAAAGAAAAAAAAGAAACTAAAAAGAAAGAAAAACAGGAAAGAAAAATAAACTGAAAAGAAAGAAAAAAGAAAGAAGACGGAAAGAAAGAAAAATAAACTGAAAAGAAGGAAAAAAGCAAGAAGACGGAAAGAAAGAAGCCGGAAAGAAAAAAGAAAGGAAAAAGGAAAACGGAGAAAGGAAAAAAGGGAAAAGGGGAGAGAAAAAAAGCCTCGAAGAAGAGGGCTGTGCCAGGCTAGCGGCAGCAGCGGGACAAGCCCTGCCCGGCGCACGAACCAGCCCGTGCCG
>WAAD01027769.1:27723-65411 GCA_013389945.1 Fregata magnificens
GGGGGCAGCAGGGGGGGAGGTTAAACTCCTTTTTTTTTTTTTTTTTTTTTTTCTGCAAATGAGTAATTTGTTCCAGGTCTCTAACATGAAACCTTGAAGTTGGAGCTCATTCTGAAAATCAGCCACTTCTGGGACTTTGACTTTGGTGTCTTGAGTCTTGCGTGCATGTGGTTTTGTTCCATCATTTTCAGAGTGTTTTTGATGGTGGGCCTTTGAGAGGGCACAGGAGGATCTCGCTGACCAACGTGCAAAGCAGCATATTAAGTGATACACTTGAAAATCTGCTTTTTAAAGCACAGGGTGCCTGTGCCTTTATAGGCTGTTTAGTACTGTGTCGTTTCTCTTCTGCAGGGTGCTTCCGTTGGTCCTTTTAGCCTTTACGTGATATTGTAGCACTACGGTAACATAGGGATGTTCTTGGTTTTATTTTATAGCCTGACAACGTTCCTGGGTCGGGATCGGTTATATTTGGCTGTCTTCTTTGTTTGAGTGGACTAGTATTGGGCTACTTTGAGATGGGGATTAGGTCCAGTTGGAAATTCAGATGAGATGCTCGCAGTCACCTCTGGCCATTAGGGTAGCTTTCCTAACACCAAATAACACTGGGGATTTTTCTTACCGAAGTGGAAGGAGCCCAAGCTGCCTTGAGTGTGACTCTGTGGGTGTAAGAATCCACTTGTAGCTGTTGTTCTGTAGGTTATGAGCCTTCTGCTATATACTCTTTTTTTTATGCTTCATACACTTTTTAAAAATAGATTTTTTTCTTTTCAAATAAAAATATATTTGAAGGAACACTGTGCCTTGTCACATCCTCTCATTTCTAACAGTTATGTGAAGATGAAAGTGCTGTCATGCCTTCTGTTGTACTTGATACTGTATTTATTTGATTTGACTGCTTAGTGTGGCAACAGTGTTGATTGTTTTAATTATTTAATAACAAGATAAAGAAGAAATTAGGCTCAGAAGTGAGGCATAGGCTCAAAAGTGAGGCAGTATCTTAAGAAGCCTTATTTTGTGTGTTATATATCAGCCCTCTGGATACCACTAAAATAAGAAAAATATTTATGTCTTGGATTGAGCCTCTTTGTATTGGCCTGGCTGTCCTTGCTGGTGCCAGAATTTCATCAGTGAATCATCTTAGGCAACTCTCTGAAATAATTTGTGAAGCTTTGTTTGGAAGTTTGGTTTGTGGGTCTCTAGCAAGGTTGCTTTCCCTCTGCCATCCTTTCTTTGACCTTCCATACCTCCTCCCAACTCCCACGCCAAAAAGGAAACACCGTACGGTTCCTGGGAAGATACTTCTAGGTATGGTATGCATCTAGCTGTGTATTTCTTGTTGCAAAAACTTGAATTATAACAAGAATTCCTTGTAATAAATTCCATGAAGCTTCAGTGTGTATGCTTCATTTTCTTCAAACAATTTCAGTTGTACTTGAGGTAGCTTTTAAATGTTATTTATTTATTTATTATCAGGAGGAACAGGAGGATTGGTCTTGTGAAATTAATGTTAGTTGCAGAAGAAAGGTTTCTTTTTTTTAATTAATTATTTGTAATTAAGCTTCTGATCTTTTACATTCTTATAATTAAACCAGAAGAAAACTTAGGCTTTTTAAAAGCACTTTGATCTGAATTAAGGTTCCAGTGCCAAAAAATAATTTAAATGCTGCATGGCTGTATAAATAAAGCTTGCTGAAAGAAAAAGTACTAAGAGAATGATGAAAAAATTTAATCAACTAAAATAGCATTTTTGTGTGTAGCAGCTTTTATTTTGTAACACAAACAGTTCTTTATAGCTTCTTTGTAATACCAGTATACTTGGATAAATTTTCTATTTGTGTGAAAAGACATAGCTATATGTTCTGTTCCATTTCACAGTACATTACTCATCTCTTGTATGTAAATCACTTGGCTTGTTAAAAATGGTAGTATTTCTCTTTAATAAACATCATGCTTCTGGAGAGTTCTCAAGATGCACTTTTTTTAGAAGAGAAAAGACTTAAGTATGGGGAAAGATCATGAAGAAAATGGTTCCTCATATTGTTGGCCTCATGCTAAAAAAGCAAAACCCAAGCTGGATCACTCCAGAGTACCGTCTATGCTGCCATTTGCTGCCAGACACGTTCATGCTCTTCCTGGGCTTTGAAAGGATTGCTGAAAGCAGCTCTGCACCAGGGCTGTGCAGCTTCAGCTAGCGTTATGGAGCATTATGCTTGTGGTGATGTGGCTTGCAGAGTATCGCTAGCAGGTGGAGCCTGAGATGAAAGCCTCCACCCGAACAGACCTGGGGCTGTGTATCTGGATGTGCCCTGAGCTACTGTGCAAGTCATTACATCTCGTACTGCTTCTGTGTTCTCTCTCCCTGTTTCTGCTGTTAATGTGATTGCAAGCTCTTGGCAGCCAAAACTGCATCTTTAGTAGGTCTGTTGCATTCATTGGTTCAGCATGGCTCGAGCCTTGATAAGGGCATCTGGCTATTTTAAAATGATGGCTTGGGCTTAAAGAAGGGAAGTTTAATGGAAGCTGCTTTATATACTTTCCATAGAATTGCTAGATGTCTAGATGCTATTTAGCCAGAGCAGGTTGGCCATGGTTTCTCTTGAGTGTGATCTGCTATAGATAGCATTGTACTCATTTTTAATTAAAAAAAGTCTCACTAACTCTCTTTTGATTAATGTTGAATGAGTAGGTTTGTATGCGCTCAAAGCCGAACCCTGAACTACCCTGATTTATGATGGACTTAGGTACTTGGAACTTCATGCGTGGCTGATGCAGGGTTAAAAGCAAAAGGAAGGACTGAATGTCCAGGGAGCAGGAAGCTAGTTGGTCCTCTGGAATTTAGAGCCTGCTTCTAGCACTTGACAAAGAAAATAATGTAAGGTTATTAATTAAAAAGTTGTTTTTTATGAGCAAATAAAACTTATTTGCTGATGTACAGTAAACCTGTGAGATTTTGCAGGAAACTCTTCTCCTCTAGGGGACAGTCAGCTCTTTCTTTCATTTTTTTTCTAAATGTTCCAATTTCAGTTAGTGTGCAATCCTTTCAAAAAATAGTTAAAAGGCCACTTTGTTTAGGGGCTGTGAGAGTGTCTGGTTAGGTGAGGAAAGGATGCCCCAAAGAAGAAAGACATTAAGGAATATTGGCTTTCACCTGGTTGTGTGCTGCCTACCTAATCCGCTACCTTATAATACTAGTAAGTATTAATATTTGGTGTTTTAATCTTTTGGAAAAATGAAAAAACCACTGACTGTATAGGAATACCTGCAGCGTTTTGGTCTTCTGACACTAAGGTATGTGCTCAACCTACTGTCGTTCTGAGCTGTTGACTTGACGTGTATGGAATTCAGCTAGTTTTGCAGGAAAGGAGGTTTGCTGCTCTTTACGCAGGTCTAGATCTCGGTGCTCCCCGGGGATAGTGTTGGAGAAGGAGTCTTGTCTAAGCAGGAAAATTGGATAGTACAGGTCTGCAGGTACCATGGTGATGAGTATGATATACATATCTTGAAAGGCTCTATGCAGTAGCTTCAAGCAAGGTACCACCCTATTATGCACAGTTTCCAGAAATCACATGCTGTGTGTGATATTTAAATCTACCAACTTGGCTCTCTGCTTGGCTTGTTCTGAACATCTTGCAGACTGAAATTTGTAGATTTTGTTGAGGCTCCCTGTATTGTAGCTTATTATAGGCAAGGAGTTTCAGTTTACGTTCACACTATGCTAATTGTTAATGATGTGAAAAAGTATATGAGCTTATTTTACAGTGAAAATGTTTAAAATTCAGTTTCTTACTACTGAATCCTGATGTTACGGTACTGTTTTCTGAATAAATACAATGACTCTAAAGCATGAAAATAAAGAACTAAGACACAGGTAAACGTAAGTATGGAAAAGCTTGCAGCATTCCAGAATAAAGAGTATTTTATTAATGCCTATGCCTCATTCTTTCTGTAAATATTTAAGGAAATATCTAAATGATGTGGATGAGAATTTTCAGTAATGTGTGGGATTAAAATCATTTTATTGAAATTTTATTTCCTTCTGGTCTAGTGTAATTTAAACAATTCTGCTTAAAAGTATAAATTGCACTGGATCTTAGTGTGGGCAAGGGTGTAGGGACGTTTGTTCATTGTGTAGCACAGTGGGAGTGATGGCTGAACATTTTTGCGTGAACAAGGGCACTAAGAGCACTTTATTTTGCATACCTCTTTCAAGATAAGAAATCGTGGGGAAACAGCTGTGTGTAGAATATGAAAATGCACAACGTTATACTTTATATGCTGCTCTATGTCGCTGAAAAGATACTAGTGAGTGGAGAGTATTTGTTTTCCATCTTCATTTTTCATGGACTGAAATCCTGTATAAAATGCGTGAGGTAGCAGAGCACCTCATAGAGTCCTGTTAAGGAAGACCAAATATTGTGATAATTCTTAGCGTGACACTGAAATCGTACCAGTTAGTCCTTCGCCAAGAGCAAGCACACTTGTAGAATAAGCTGCTCAAGGAAGCCTGCTTATCATGCTTTATTTTGTATCGTAAAATGCAAAAGAACCCTGTTCATAACCGGATGGTTGCATTTAATATGCATATTTAATTGCACATATAACAACACATAATTTTTCATCTTATCTGTACTTGCAATGCTATCTTACGTCTGCACCAGCAGTGCAGGTCACAGAGAGAGTGAAGAGATGGACCCTGCAATCAGTGAATCTTCCAGCAGAGTGATTAAGTTAGTATCAAATTATGCCCTCAGGAATTTCTAAGCTCATAAATATAGTAAGCAGTATGGTAATCAGAAAATGCAGGTTGTTTTTTGTATTCCGAGAGTCTTTATTTCTTTAGCCATTGTTCTGAATTTCAGCAGGAACTCTTGTACAGCAGGAACTTCTACGGTTCTACCTTAATGGTTCTATGATTCTATGATTTACTTTCTGCAGCAAAGGATCTCTGTTGACTTTGCAATTTTTGGGTTTCCTTTTTTTTTTTCTGCTGAAGGTTAGAAGTTAGGTACTTGGGTCACCTTACACTACCCATGCTAAATAAAACTAAATGAGGAAGCAAGCGCAGAGATTATATTTCAGCTATTGCTTCAGGAACTGACTAAACCTTGATTTAATTGAATTCAATTTAGATTGGTTGAATATTGCTACTGTTGTAATTAAAGAAGGAAAACTGCAGCTAACTAATCTGTTTTTCTGTATGTCTCTTGTACCTGCCTGAAATTTTTTCTTTTTTGAAGTACAAAGAACAAGTGAACTCTCCAGCAAAGCAAAGTCAGTGTTTGTGCCAAGATTATGCATTAACTATTTCATGCTTATTGGAATGGAAAAAATGAGCAGATTGGAGAGGATGAATAGCCTGCTTAGTAATATCCGAGAAGGAGGAAAAATATGACCTAATAATCTGCTTTAGTGATGATCTGTTATTGTGTCCTAACTTAGTTAAGGTCAAGATAAAAGCAAATCAGTTTGTAGGTCCTACGTGCCAGTAAGAGATAAAATGGCAGTGTATGCCTCGGCTTTGCAGCTAAGACTTCAGTTTTACAAATGCTTGGACATGTGTTCAGCTTTTCAGATGTAAATAGTCCCGTTAGATAAAATCTGCGTCCAACTGGAGTCAATGGTAAAACCTGTGGCAATTTAAATAAGGCTAGAGTTTCATGAATGAGTTCAGTGAGACTACTTGTATACATAAAGTTAAACACATGGCTAAGTGTTTGCAGGATAGAGGGCCTGCAAGGATACAAGAATAAGACCCTTGCGATGCAGTTTGAAGTCTGACCTGTCTTGCTGTTGCATGATGGAGAGCCACAGTGAGGAAGTAGGTGAACCTTTTGGGCATAAACAAACACAGAGTATATAAAACATCATAAATGACTACAATTCATAAAATGCTTGGTTGGTCCTAAATAATGAAACAGTGAAAAAGTTTATGGGCTGTGCTTGTTCTTGTAATATATTTTTATTTTGTATTTTTTGGCACAAATGCATGTAAGGAATTAGTATCATTATTACGTTTCGTTATTCAGAAGAACTTAGTAGCAGGAGACGCTTGCTTTTGGAATGGGAAGCAGGTAAAATAGAAGTTAAAGGCCAGCTCCCTGTTCCCTCCAGTCTACTACTCAATCATAGGAGTCATGCAATATTTGATAATTATGTCAACTGGTTTAATCATTGTGTGTATTAACTACTTAATTTCGTATCACGCTTGGTAAAGAAACACTGTGGGTATTATCATATCTGTGATGGTTCTCACTATCTGAGGCTCTCCCTTCCAGATGTTTCACCGGTTTGCAAATTTGATTTGGAGTTGCTTGTGCAGCAAAACAACTGTCACACACACTAACAGATCTCTGTCTCTCTCCTTGTGCAAAACATCTTTGCAGAGCCTAGTTTCTTGGTGAGAAATATTATTTGAATGAGTGCCCCCTTAATCCTGTGAGATTTAGATAAGTGCAATTTTCCAGGTTTTTGAGGGAGTCCTAATTTACATTTCATAACACACAACCAAGCAATTAGCATGAAGTCTTACAGCAGCCTGACAGTGCTTTGTGCCTATGGAAACAGTTACACAATAGTGCATGTGCAAATAATGTTATCAGGCACCCTTTGTGCGTGTTCACCCGTTTTTACCTGGAGCATACTAAAAAGCTGCAGCCTAATTTTCATTTAAACTCAACCTGCTCTGTTGTACGATGGACTTGCATAGAGAGAGAAACATGGAGGTCTTAAGAAAATAATAGCTACTATTCATTCTTTTAAATTACTTCATTTTGGCATGCTGTTGTGGCTATTTTCACTCTGTGCGTGGCTTTAAATGTGAGGAACGTGCCCCTGCCCATGAGGTTAGATTCAGGCTGCAACCTTTCCCTTTGTCTTTGCTCTCTCCCTTTACAGGTAGGTGCAGAACCTTGTCTCTTCTCCAGGCTGGAGACTGATATTGCCTATGTGTTTGGAGAATGGAGGAGAACATACCAGCTCTGCTATCCTGCTGATTGTGCAGTCCAGTTGTTGGGGAATAGACAGGGAAGACTTGGTGTAGTGGGAAAGTAGGAAAAAAAGTAAAGCAGTAAGGCAGTAGGAGGTTCAGCACTGGTACAGAGGTCTTCAGCTGTTGTGTGCACAGGTGTCTGAGGCAAATACTCTCTTGCTTCTCAGTGTTTATAGTTCTTAAGGTTTGAGGTGTTTTTATTTCGGTCTGATAAGATGCTGATTTAGTTCCATTCAGTTATATTATCCCACTGGGTAGGGAGTGGTACCTTAGGGCGCTTTCAGGAGCACTTGAGAAGAGATTTTCTGCCCCAAGGAGCTTTGGACTGAAAGGTATGAGAAGAGCAACACGTGGAAAAAGGGCAGTGTATGCGTAGTGGTCCTGCATGTTGGACTCTATGTTGTGTTTGCAGGTATGAGAGCCATCTAAATGTTATGGTGACAGTGAGTGAAGGTCTGGAGAAAGGGGGAGGAAAGACAGAAGACATAACAGAGAAGGGTGAAATGAGATATAACCCTTGGTGGCTGTTAGATGCATGGGGGATGCAGAAGACCCAAACCCAGTACAGAAACTGGGAGAAAAATTGCTCTCAGCGTGTGAATGCTGCTGCTGCATTTGGTGGAAGAGACATTAGCCCTATATTTTGGCTGTCTCAGCTGTTTCTGTTGCAGTGAGCCAGGCTGGGTCAAACTGCTTAAGCCGAGGGTGCTTGCCTCACTGAAACAAACCTGAGATCGATCACGCCATCAGCACGGCCAACAGGTCTGAAAGGGGTAACTGCTAGCGGTGGAAGTGGGGATGAGCAGTCGGTGCTGATAATCTGGTCAGAGGGTACCAGGGAAGCCTGTCCAGAGAGGTCTCTGTGGATTTCACTCCTGCCTTTCATGAGTTTTCAGCTTGCTCTTCTAACCTGTTCTCTCTCCGTCTCCCTGGGTGGTTTTCTCCTCTCATGTTTCCTACAATGGAAAGCTAATAAGACATATACAGAAAACAGACGCTGGAACCAAAGTAGGAAAAATGAGCAATGACTTCGTTAATAGAGTTAGGCCCATTCAAGGAGAAAGACACAATGTGGACTAAAAAAGAGATAAATTGTTTGGGAAAGGAAAATGGATCAAACAGTGCGGCTGAAGACAGGCTTAGCTGTTGCTGTGCAAAAACTAGATGGCTGCAGAAGCTATGGTTTTGTGGCTGCCTTGTTTGGCTATTCCTTAAACTAAGTCCTAGTTTGGGACAGACGGCGACGATGTGAAGCTCTGCTGCGTTCAGCTGGTCCTTGCCAAGGCTGCTGTGTGGCTAATGAAGCACTGGATTTTAACCTAATCTTGGCAATAGCGGTTCGGATGGAAGGCCAAGCTGAACTATCAGCAGAGACAATGCTATTTTTAGGGCTATGTATATGAAGAAATAGTTGATGATATAAAGCTATAGAAACTCTTGGAAAGTGGCACGGTGCCTTGCGCTTTTAATATTTTACTCTGAAGAAGTTTTCAAATCCCTCTCAACATGAGAATTGACTGTGAATTTCAAACATAGCATTGCACAGCATGTGGCATTCATTTATGATCCCATTATTAGATTAAATGTTAAGAATTAAACAAGTATTTTTTCGCTGTGTTTGCTTAGGTTATTGTTATAGAAGGCAAACATACATCTTTAATACCAGGTAAATAGGCTCTTCTCTTTCTTTTTGGACTTCATCTTCTTTCCTACTGTGTCTACCTTAAAGGACAAAGGAAAACTTAATTTTTACATTAAAGAAGAAATGATTTGTAAAGACACATTGTACTCCCAGGCCTCCAAGACTTGTGGTCTGAAACTGGAAACGTAGCTACAACTGATGTATTCTGAGACCAGCTCTATGTGGAGTTTTACTGAAATGTTTGATGGATGCTCTCAAGAATGTTGAATGAAGCTTTAAAAGATTTCCTGCATTTCCCTACATATTGCCTCGTTTTTGATGCTGGCATGAGCTTGGTAGAAATGTACTATGTAATTAGACTGCTATCAATTTATCATGAAAAACAGAATAGCGGTAGTTCCCCTTGCCCCTACTTGCTGGTTCATGTATCTCCCTCTCTGATCCTAAAGCAGGAAGAAACACACTGAGATTCTCATGTTAGTATTTTTTTTAAAATATACTATATAGATGGGAGGAATGCTTTAGAAGTGCTAATGGCCATGGCCATGTGTTCACCTTTAGCTGATAACGGCATTTCTTCTAATATGTCTGTATTTTGTGCACGGTGAGATCTGGGCTTTGTGCATAGTGGCAGAACTGGTCTGCAAATGGTGTGGGAGCAGCCTGCTTGCACAGATGAGCCAGTAACAACTACAGAGAAAGTTGCCTTGCACCTTGGCAGTACTGCTCTCACCACAGCTATTGGTCAAGGTGGTATTACAAAGCATATTCAAGTGGCAGGCATATAATGGCAATATTCAGAAGGCAATAATAAGAACTATTATACTTGAAAGTAAAAAAATACTCTGAGCATTTAGGAATGCTAATTCTTTTCATAGCATGATTTCATCACTTGCTTTGGTCTATAGTTAACTATCTTAAGTCCATGTGGCAATAATATTCTGTTTTCAAGGGATTTAATTGGAGTTTTGGAGGCCCTGCAAATATGAGGGATAACTGCAATCTGTGTCCAACCCAAGAGAGGACTAAATGCAGGAAATCATCCAGGGTAAGGGCTGACGTGTGGGCGATGTATGCTCTTGAGTTCCTCTGAGGTCTAAATATACTTGCAGAGTCTGAGCTGAAACAGCATTGTATTTTTGCCTCAATGTTAATCTGAGTTATTTGGATTTAGGTATTTCTGGCATATGCTAGAGTTGTGGCTCTGTCTTTAGGGCAGACATAGCCAGAAAGCTGAGCTGAAGACCAGTACCAGACTTAGTAAATGGTTTATCTGCAATATGGGTGATTCAAAAGTATAAACTATATCCTTTCTAATTTATTATCATAACATGAGTTTTGAAGCAGTCAGATCTTTCTAGAGTTGGGCTCTCACTATCTGGGAGACTATACAAGTATAAATTGTCCCTGTCTTAAAGTGCTTGTCATTCAGGCCCTTATTCTGGAACAAAAAACCCCACCCAAAACCAACATACTTCATATCTACCCCTGCCCGTTTTATGTTTTACTTAGTAGGATTGCTTATATAAACCTAAACATTGGTATGGCTGTCTTATTTTTTTAAGAACATAAAAATCTTAGAGATTTTTGCTCATGTTTTATTTCTGATTACTTCATGCTGTGGGTATTGATGAGGTAATGGAAATCTGTATCTGGAACGCTGGTGTGGGGAAAACAAATTATGTGTAATGTTTTTCATCAACCATAATTAAAGGAATGACTATTACAATCAAAATTAATTGCAGTTAATAAAGGATTGCTTTCTTTTTTTTTTGTAATGTATCCGAATCACACTCTTGTAATTTTCCCTTCGTGTTTCAGAAAGCTGTTGGAAAATTGTATTTTGCTTCTTCACTGTACCTATCTCTAGGAGAAAAGGGGATTCAGTACTTTCTGAAGGTAGTTACATTTCTTAAATCACTGAACCAAAATGCAGTGGTTAATGTTAATAAATATTTACTTTGTTTTTAAGCTTGGAGTGATCATCAGTGCCACAAGCTAATCTGTGGATTTGCGTGGGGTGGTGTTATGAGTCTCCAAAGTGATATATTTAAAGTTGCACTCATCCATTGATTTACTGAATAAAACTTGCACCTTTAACAAAGACCTGCCTATAGCCTTAGCTGGGTAGATAATTTTATGCATATTTTTGAAGTGATATTTTACAAAGTCTTTTCCCTTTTAATTGCTTTAGCATTACTTTCTTCTGTGTGTTGTGGGTTTTTTTCTCTTTTTTTCTTCTTTTTTTTTCTGGTCCTAATAATCTAGTAGTAGGAAAACTGTTGTTTTCAATATAAAACAAAACCTAAACCCTACCAGAAAAAAATGTTGGGAACAAAAGCAGTCTCATATCATCATAGACCATGAACTGTGAAAGCGATGCAAGCTCAAGTAATCTTCTTGCACGTCAATATTAAATTTGTTCTGTCTCCTTTTTTTTTGTTGTTTGCTTTGTCCGTATCTGCTTGTTCTTTCCTACCTCACCCTTAGACTGCACCTCCTGCCTGGAGCTTGTACAGTGTCTTACAGAAAGGTGTCTTTGCTGATGGATTCTTTACCTGTGGTTACTTCATTCTCTGAAACTGATCTTTGTTTTGTTGTCTCTTATAATTCATGTAACCTGCTGCCTCTTGCTTATGTAAGTCTTTGGTAAGGACGAGTGTGAGGATTTTATGTTGGTGAATACCAGTAATGGTGTCTCTTCTGTATTACATGACGTTCTTGAACACTAGGAGAGTGTAAAATAGAAAAATAATAGGAAACAATGGTGCTTATGTAGAATACTCATCAGTTTTGCTCATGAGCTGCAGTACACCTTCCAGGACACCTTTGTCAGCAGGACAAATCTGTGAGAGAGTCTTCCCCTTGTCAGGGGTCAGGGCCACCTTTGGATCTGCAGCATCGTCACGCCAGTCCTGAGGATACGCTGGTTTCCCAAGAGCAGTTGCTGCAGGATGGCCTCGCTGTAGGCCCCTGGCTTTTCCTCCCCTGCCTGCTTTGCTCAGATAATCCTGCAGCAGATGTCGGAGTTTCCCTTTGATTCCTCTGGCTTCAGCTGCAGAGGCACTAGAAACCTGGCCCTGACCCTTGCCGAGCTGATAGAGATAAGAGCAACATTGTCCCCAACGAAACCTATGTGCCATTGCCCTATTTCAACTAAGTGAATGCTAGGGATTTGTTTTCCAAGGATGAGCGATATGTGCTCCTCCTCCCCATAGCTGGTCCCAGTGGTGCCAGCTGCGTGTACCCTGTCCCCGGTGCCCCCGCGGGTGGGGTGTGGATTAGTGATGTGTTCTCAGCAGTTCCCTGTGATTGCATTCTTGCTTGGGAGAGCTGGAAGGAGAAAATGGGTGTTTGTAGATCAGGTTATGCTCAAATTTGATTGGGACCTGCTGCCTGTGGTGGTGTGATCTGCTGCAAAAAGTGTTGTCAGTGGATGTCTGTGGGGGAGCTGGGGAGCAATGAGATCAAAAATACAGAGCTGCCAAGTTGGTCCTGTGTTATTTGGGGCTGTTTGCCAGGCTTGGTGGAACAAACATCCCTTATTTTAGATGATGGCTTGGTGTCCCTGAAGTAAACATGTCTCTTAAAAGTTTTCCTCTTATTATTTTTAGCTTCAGCATGGATATGAGAACTATCCATGCTTAGGAAGGGTGCTCTGCAGTTGATTCATTTCTTTTCCTACAAAGCACCCCCAATGAACTGATTTGGAAATGGCTTAATGTATGATCTGCAGTGTGAGGAGGCGGTCAGTGAGAAGGGTAGGGGTCATTTCAGGTGATTAAATCATTCCCTAAATACTGATAGACAGTTTGAACATACACTGCTTGGATTAACTCCTCCACTTTATAAATGTACCTGGTTATCTGTTAAAATAATTTTTTTCCTACAGGTAAAAAATTAATGTTCTAATTCTAAATTAGTGTGGATTAATTTTTATTAGCACAATCTACTTTCTCCTTGTTTTGACATCATGTTCAACTCTGCTAGGTAGATTCAATAGTTTTAGCATTTGGACCTGGTATGTGAGACCTTTTAAACTGTATAGGTATTTTCTAGAGCTTCGATGTCGCTCTGTTTAACATTTTTTAACGCCTAGAAATGTAGAGGTATGATACAAAGGTTATCCCTTATTATTTCAACCAATAAACACTCTTCTTTGAGGAGCTGAACTTTGCAGTAACCCCCCCACCCTACAGCTCCTCTAACCTGCTAACATGCAATATTAATCCCAGCATAACTGCTGAAGGGTATGTGTAAAAGACTTACAAATGTGTTTCCGTGCAGACTTGTGATGTCATGAGATTAAAAAGTATATTCCTTCCTCGGTTTTTGCTGTTATCAAAATGTCAAGATCATGGCTTTGTTACTACGCGGGTGGTGTAAGCTTGGCGTCGACCCTTCTGCAAGGGTCTTTTTTGTCAGAAACTCCTTTCTGAAAACGTTTTAAGCTCCGAAGTCACTTAGTCTCGAAGCATTTCTCTTCGTCATGACGCTGGTGGCCCTGATCTGACAAGCGGTTGGGGACCTTGGGCAGCCCCGCTCCCCGAGAGCTAATCCAAAACCCAGGCGTGGGCATGGGAACCCGCTTAGAGGCGCCTGAGCTGATGGTGCACCTTGTATGACGTACATAAGTGCTTTTTGCCCAAAGTGTTATGAATACCATTGTATCAGTGTTTAAAAAGCAGAGTGAAACAGAGCCCTTCGTGATTGTTTGCTCCTTTGTGTGCCTCATGGCTTCCTAATAAAAAAACCCAACCCTTAATGTGTCTGTTCTTTTCCCTTCTTTTAAAGCAGTCAGAAACATGGATTTATGTATTGGAAAGGGGAGTCCCTCTTTTATCCCTTTCCTTTTTCATCTCCAGAAAGTGGTAGGAAAGAAGGAAATACAAATGCAGTGTTTGAATTCATTTTTCCCTGTTTTTGAAAAGGGCTTTTCTCACCTATTACTGACTGTAGCTTGTACTTTGAAAAATGATGTTGTGCATGTAACTTCTAGCATGCCGCACAGTGACTGTGGGAGTGCTGGATGGGGACTAAAATCAAATCCTCCTTTGACCATTCTTTACTCAGCCTAGTCAAGCTTTACTGTGCTGTGCCACTGGCTCTCTGCAGGTCTTCCAAAGTTACAGCCCCTAATCCAGGGCAATTTTCAGGAGTTCCAGGTTGTGGTATTCCTTTAAAAAAAAAAAAAAGTCTTTTGCCCAAATGTTAAACTTTTATATTCCTGTATATTCCTCCTGTTTGAGGAGATAATAATGTACAGTGGGGAAGAAGGTCTTTTTAGCCTCAGTAAAAAGCAGTTTCTCAAAAACTTTACTTTCTGGTCCAGTCTGATATACCTTAGTTTTTGGTGTTTGGCTGTGGGTCCCCCCCCCGCCCCGATGTGGGTGTTGAGTTTATCCAGATTTTTCAATTGTGTTGCATTGTGTTTTTCTACCTTCCTCAGATTTTTCTCCTTTACTGTGGAAAAACTATCTGGTAAGTCCCTCTTTTCTATGGCAATTTTGAAAATGACTGTGGAACAAATGACACAAATGATACAAAAGTGCTGTTGGTCAGGCAGCTTTGCCTGAGTCTTTGCATTGATGCAGCTGGGCACTGCTGATTGTAATGGAGGCAAATCTAATGGCAAATGCTTCAAGGGCAATATATATTTTTTTCCTCTTCTCCAGGTATTTTCTAGTTTTGATATTTACTCAGATTCTACTCAGATATTTCTTCTTTGTAGTGGTTTTAATTTTGGATTGCTGAGTAGTATTACTGACAATGCAATATCTGAAGTGATCTGCTCTAGTTTTTAAAGTATTTTTGTTAACAGTTGACTATGTATTTGCAAGATCAGCCTTTGCAGAGTGCCTCTGTTTGTTTTAGTTCTTTGTTTTACCTATGGAGAGAACAGGCTGAGCACACTGTCAGCTTTAAACCAGTGCCAGTTGAATGCACAGATGGAGAAAACCTATTGTGTGCCTGTGCTTCAGGGTGGGTGTTCCCCCAGTACAGATGTCTGTAAGCAGAAGTCACATTTGCATTTGCTTAGTTTGAGCTTTATTCAAATTCTGCTTCTGTTTGGGACCTTCTCTCTTAACTTGGCGGTGTTTCTCTCCTAAATAGGTGTGTAGAAGAACCAGGAGGTGAACTAACAGTTTCAGAGTAATGTTGTACTTTTAACTGAGTGGTGTTGTAAGCTCTTAAATTGTGTATGATCTGTTTGGTCTTTCAAATCCCTTCTAGAAGAGATATTCAGCAGATGTATTGTAACTAGACTCTATTGGAAAAGGTTACAGTCTGGAGAGGAATGTCCACTCTGTACTTTAAATCTCTTTCCATTAAAAGTTTCCTTTGTTGCCAGGGAAATAAAGCAATGATTATGTTACAGGGCTGACAGTTTTGCTGAAGATTCATATTCCCAAAACAAGGCTAACCTTGTTAAACTGTTGAGGATGATGTAAAATTCAAGGACTCTTATTAAAGTTTTTGATGGGACTAAAATATAAATTGACCCCCCCAAATCCGTTTCTCAAGGGAATACAGGAAAGGACCCCCTACTTTATGGATTTTGGTAATTGTAGCAAGTAATTAGTCTCTCTCTTCCCCCTCTGGTGATGTAAAGAGCTCCACAGACTCTCTGAGCTGGGCTGCCTTTACTGAGGATTAAGTGTGTTGGGGTTCTCCCTGCTGCATTTCCTGCTGATACTTTTTACTGCTCCTTCGGTGTTGTAGGTCTTTGCTAGAAGGAGGAGGAGCTGGTACCTGTGTCCCATTCATAACTGTCTTGTTCCTACTTTATCTCTTCATAGTGAGAGTTGTTATTTTCATCCCTCTCTTTTTTTTTTTTCCCCTTTGGTCCGTGCACATAGGAAATAAGATAGAGAGTCTATGGTTGCTCTCTCTGTTGCAGTTACTGATGCTTGTTTAAGGGCATTGGACTTACAGTTTTACTATGTGCACTGGGAAGGAGAAGGAAGAAAACGGGTATCTGCGCTCACGGCAGAATGATGTTAACTCAAATATTGGTCACTTTTCCTCCCTCTTGTAATTCAGAACATCAGTGTAAGACTCAGGAGTGAGCAATCTCCAGTGAGGCCATGATGCTGCATCTTCATCCTCTTCCCCCAGCTGTTTCTGAGAGAGAGGAAGTGATATTTTTCCTTACTTTTGAAGTTGGCAAACTTGGTGATGGCTGTTTTACTGAATAAAGAGGAAACCCAAGTGGAGGCAGTCTGAACTCTATTTTTTTTCCTGCTATGCTTGTTCTTGGTGCGTGTTTGGGCAGGTGGTCCTCAGTGGTATCAAATACCAGGAGCCTTTGAGATTAATGGAAAACATTCAAATGTATTAAACTATCTCAACAGAGCATGTTACCTGTGGCTGAGCGAGGCAAGAGGGAACCTTTCTTTCATTATGAATGATGCCAAGCTGCACCACAACGCTGCTTTTGAAGCTATCAGCAACTGCACTGTCTTGCTGTGTAGCCCATTTCTGATATAAAAACTTGAGCCTGAATGATATACTAGTAGTATCAGCAAGATTTATTTTGCCTAACTTTGTCATCTTAAAATATTCAGGTCTAGTCATAGGTAGTTATGGGGGTGAGAACGTTGCTCAGAGGGAACGAAGATGGGCAGCTCCTGCAGGCTCAGTGAATTTCCTTAGGGGAGAGACTTCTCCCCTTCTGGTTAAGTATTTTAAATCAAATGTCTAAAACGTTTACTTGTCCTACATGTATGATAGGATTCTCTCCTTTAATGTGAGCATAGTTGTTATTAATAACCTTTGGAAATAATCATCTTGTGGTAAGGAGTGGATACTGACTTCTTGGTTTAGATACCAGACAACCAAATGGCGTGGCTAAAATATGCAGAATGTATCAAGTTAACCTTTGTTTTAAAAAAATCTTCCTTTGCCTGTAATACTGCATTAGAAGACTATCATGTAGAAAGATGATAAGGTAGAGAGACTAGCATTATTGCTGATCTACTGTATGTACAAATACCAGTCTTTTTTAGCCAGGATTACTAGGAAAAAAAAAAATCATTACAAAATCAGTGGCACATCTTTTATCCTCCTTCCCTTCCCCCGTTTTTCATGTTAAAAAAAATAAAAACACAACAACAAAAAACCCCAGTGCTATTAGCTCTGAGCTAGAGTTTCAGCTGATGTAAGTTAATATATAGCTAGTAAACAGAATTAGGCTGACTCACAGCAAAGAAAGATGTTCCTTATTTCAGCTTTCAGATGCAGGAAGAAGGCAGACTGATTTTTAAAAACAGCTACAATTATGACAAATTAGAGAAATCAAAATATTCTGTAGAAACATGGAGAATTCACAGGGTTCTCTTGTCCTAAGCATGCAGGAAGAGAGAGATATGATGCAAGTGATGTGGTTAAATTAGGTCATGGCATGAGCTTTGGTGGGGATTGCTAGTAAATAATTTGCACAGTGGAGGAGAGCTTCCTTCCTTAATTGTTTCCACCTGGTAGCAGGCTATTGTCAGACTGGGGACCTCTCTGCCCCTTCGAGCAGCACTTTGAATGAGAAATATACAGCGCATTGCGAGTAAGTAGTGTTTGGAGAATAGCTAATTCTGTCTGGCTTCGTTTTACAAAGCTGTTTGGAAATGTGATAGAGCAGCATTCTCCATTAGGAATAGATGCTTTCCCACTGCAGTCTCACTTGGGAGACTGGTTTCCTGGGTTTTTGGTTTTGTGTTGCTGCTTCTGCTACTGCAAGAACCATGGCATGGTTTAAAAGTTGAGTATAAAAATGTGAAATGTTGCATCAACATTTTAAGGCACTGTGACTTCTTTGTTTTAGAAAAATGCGTCCAAAAGTTGTTTAGGAGTGTGCTTCCTTAATAGAAGACAGATAAAGTAAGGAGTCCTTTCTTATACTCTTAATTTAGCTACTAGGAAGGAGATGAATACATTAATTTTATGTGTTTGCCTTGCCCAACACAAAAAAAGAGGGAGGAGAGGGCATGCATGTGAAGTGATATCACTACCCTATCTTGAAAAAAATCATAATGAATTCTAATGCTAGCACTCACTCTTTGGAAATCAGCTTGTCTCATCTAATGTGGCTGTGGAATTGCTCAGAAATTCAGTCCAGTTTTAGTAGCTGAAGGCTAGAATATTAATGTCCCTCCTTTTGTAATCTATGCCTTTTTAAAAGTGTACTTGATTTCTGCCTTCAAAGTCTGGAGGACTTGGAAGAAGTGAAATGGGATAAGCTTTCATCAGGAATCAACTGAATGTGGTGTTTCAGGGCAAGTATATAGTACATAGGATTACTGCAGACTGCCAATTTCCACCTATTGTAGTTTCACATTCTCATTTAATTTCTCTGAAATGATGGTACTGTACCCTAATTAATAGTTTGTTATATTTGTTGATGGGCTCGGGAATCAAAAATTCAAAATTAAATTACAGTGATTAAAAACATACCAGCAATGAGACTTTCAGCTCTCTAGACGTATTAATAAATGCAATCACATCGGTTACTGACAGCCCGTTGCTTGTGTTGGACAGATAGCTTTGTCACACGCATTTGCTTGTACGCCTACCATCCCTGACGTGAAGCAGGACACAGAAGAATGTGTACCGCTGGGGAAGCATCATCTGCCCGGGCTCCCCTGGCTTCCAGGAGCTGCTTGGTATTAGTTGTGGAATATTATGCAGGGGCAAATCTGCCTCAGTATGTTGGAATGAGATTGCATATTTCATTAAAGCCTAATTTGTTTTTCATGGGGAAATACCAGCGGCTTTGGCACTTATCATACTTGCAAGATTGGGAGAAAGATGCTTGGATGAAATCTAGCAATCCAGACTGTCAGTGCTCATTTAATAACTCCTTTGTGAATCATTTTGAACTGAATTTGCGTGATTGTAGCAGACCCAGAAAACCTTTTGCAACAATTATCCAGTGGTACCACTATATAATCAGATGGAGATAATGGGTACGTTTCTTCCAAACCATTTTTCATAGCCGTTTCTGGCCTCTTCAGGCCCTTCCTTTGCCTCTCTGGGGATATCCTGAGACAACCTGGGGGTGCCCCAAAGAAGATACGTGAAGGATTGGTGGGTAGGAAGGAAGACGGATGCCGGCCTTTTGAGATAAGGATTTGACTCTGCATGTTTTTTTTAAATCAGCACGGTTTAAGGACCAAAATCTTGCAAGGTGCATAAATCCCTCCTGTTGAAGGCTGGATTGAAAACGCTCCATACATCTCAGGTTCATGATTTAATCTAGGAATTGAATTGAGCCTGTGTAACTTGCATGCTAAATTTCAAAATGCTTGCTAGATTAAAAAAAAAAAAAGGAAACTGGAGAGTAAGTAGTGCCAAGTAAACTTGGAAGTTGCAGTGATTTTTCTCTTTATTTCAAGTGGTGGAGTAGGAAGCTGAGTCTTAAGCTATAATGAAAAAGGAATTTGTGCCTTACAGTTAATATTGTTGGGAAAGTTACGGATTTGTAAATGACAGAGTTCAAGACTGACAGAAAAAAATACCTTAAATCTGAAATAGCAGTACAGGCTTTTTGGGGTGGGGGACGTAAGGGGGAAGGTGTGTGGGGAGCTCTGTGGGACAATGTAATTTCTGTTACCAGCTTATGGAAGTGGTTAGCAGCTGCTTATTGCCCTTAACAGTTTGGTTTTAATTGACAAGGTTCCCATCTTGAGAGTTTTCAATCGTATGCTTGTATCTCATTGGGCTGGGCTTTCTCTGTACAGTATAAGAAGCCTGGCATATCTCTTCCACCACGGCGGCAGAAATCAAATTGCATCAGAACAATCAGACGTTGTGAAGTGAGTTGTTATTGAAGTCTCTTTGCCTGAGACTCAGCTGTTTCTTAAGCATGTGTTATCGCAACAGCTACAAGCCTCAGTAATGCTGCATGGGAAAGAAACAATTATCACTGAATTACTATTCGAAAGAGGAATAAAATCTGAGTGAACACCCATCCTCAAAGAAGCTGAAGTACAGCTTGACTTGCACTTACTGCCTTTTGGCTGTGTTCGGTTTTTTTCATTCTGCAACATAGATTGCCTGAGGAAAAAACTATTAAATATGCAGAGACCACTTTCAAAGATGGTGTTACTGGGCTAGACAGTCTGTTCTGTGCAGATGCAATTCCAGTATGCCTTTGTGTGTGTTTGTGCTTGTGCGTATATACAACTGACTTCAGAAGTTTAATGCAGTTCTTAGTCCACAGTTGCTATTGTAATCACTTGATTTGATACTTGTTACCCAAGCTGGAAGTGGCTTTGTCAGTGTGCTTGTAATGTTAACTAAAACACTCCGAGTGACCTTTTTTGAACAATTCAGAGATAATTTAATAATTTTCAGAGAGATCATCACTGCTATTTAAAAGGTATGTTGGCTAAACCAAAAGATAAGGGAAACATTAAAAATGCTTTGGAAACATACAGCTGAGCACGATCTAAAATGTTTCATTTTAAACGGTGCTAACACTTCACCTGCAGTACATCAGTTTCCTGAATTTCAATAGCCTTTCGTTTGATCCCTCCATGAACTGAGCCCTGCCAGCAGCAGAGCAATCTTTTCAAATGCATTGCCATGCTGTGCATGCATTTTTGTAGTGTGATACTATTGCCTCCAGTAATTTTTCTAAAACCATACTTCCATATCTAATATTCTTGGTTAGTAATTTAACGAATATCATCTATAAATGTGATCTTTTTGTTTCTACTTCGTTGCTGTTGTGTGTAGCTGTGCAATTGCATGGCCTACTTAATTTTATGGTTTACGGACAATCTCTCTTCAAAGGATTTGGAAATCCCTCTACCAATTAGATAACATCTATTTTGCCATTACTCTCATATAATTGTGTATGATAACATAAAACTGAGACTCCTAAAGCAATTTGATTATTCATTCAGATAAGAAGTCTTACCATAAATCCTTGTTGACAGTGGAATGGAAACAGAGTGGTTTTAGCAGCTGAGGTGGATGTACAACTGCTCCAGCATTCTCTGAGAGTGCTACAAAATGGTTTCCTATAAGGGAATTCCTATAGGGTACTGTAAGGCCATATGGTCTTTGATTGATTTCCCCCCCCATCCCCCTGGAAAAAAAAGATTTCTTGGAAAGATGGTGGCCTTGTATCTCTTAGGTAAAAGCATTGTTGTCCTCTCCTGGAGAGCAAAGATGTAATGAGGGAATGGGTTTTGTGACGAGGCCTCTGCCTTTACGCTGTGGGAAGGCAGGGCGAGGATGTGTGCTGCAGAAGAGATGGGGATAGGCAAAGTCCTTTAAGTGTTCATGTTCTGTAGCAAAGGAAAAGAAGGGTTGCAGTGTATAGCACGAGGAGTGCACTTGACCTTAATGATGCTCATGTTGTTACAGAGTAAGACAAAGGTGCCCTTTTTGATGTAAGCATCTTTCTCTTGAACCTTTAAGTTTCACAGTTGGTGGGAAGGGGAGGAAGCTGCATGTGGCTGCTTAATTAATTAGCAGAGAATGTAATTGTGACTTGTATCCTTGATTTATCTTTGAGAACTAATAGTGAGTGACAGCCTGAAGAATGCTCTTACAAACATAGCCTGTCTCAAACTTCACGGCTGGGCTTCAGGTTGTCTTCAGCATCTGTGTTACGTGTGTTGGGTGGATGCCCAGGTTGTCAGAAATGTTGGTGACTGTTCTCTGCATCTTCATCACAGCATCAGGAAACCGAACTAGAGATCAGGAGGCCAGCCCGGCTTTCTGGCTTCTCCTCCTGCCTTGCCTTTGCTTTTGGTGACTGAAGGCATCCTTGATTACAGCTGCAGTCTGTGCTCTCTGCTGTCAGAAGGGGTGTGCTTGGGTAGCAGGGAAGGTAGCAGCCTGATTCCTACTTGCTGCCTCCTGGAGGTGAGGTCAGACAGAAGAGAATCAATAAAGAGATGAAAAGCACTTTTTAAAATAAACTGAGCTGATAAAACTCCCAAAAGAATGAAACTATTTGCAGGACATGATGAAAGTTTCAACATTTGCATAATTACATTAACATGAGTAAATCAAACGCATTTCTTGCCTCACAGTGAGAGAGACTGGTTTTAAATATTATATGAAATTTTTGTTTAATATTTGATAGTGAAAGAATTTTTTAGAGCATGTAATTGAGTTGGATTCATGGATAAACAAGTTAAAGTGATTTCCATCTATGTTTCTTGTTCCACATAAATCCCCAATTTTCTATGCTCTCTTGAGTACTCTTAGCACTTTCAGGTAAGAGAAAGGTTTTTACCTCTACATCAGAACCACTTTCTCAGTGAAAGCAGTTTCTAGAATTGAAGAATCATTCCTTCTTCAGTAAGAATATTGCTTAATTGAAAATCCTGTCTGTAAATACTAATTCATACTTCCAGGTGACCTCCAGGTATGCTTCTAATCTTATTGTCAGTATCAAGAGTGCTTAAAGACCAAAGACAAAGAGAGCATTTCTAGAGGGACGGTGTTCCCAGCTTAGTTACCTGAAGATAATTTCATCTGTATCCCTTAAGACTCAGTGTCCTTGATACCTGATAGTAGCATTTTCTTCCAACTTTTTTTTTTGTTTTGCAAGACTGTTAATTGATGTATTCATGCCTTGTGAAATGCTAGGCATAGATCCGCTGCATGTTATGTTTTTATAGACTTCTGCTATTTTGACAGTATTGTCGCCACCAGTAATGTCAGATTGATTTGGAATCGGATCTGTACTATGCCAGCGGGTAGTGAATCCAATTTGAACATGAGGAGGTAATCCATTTTTGTTCTGAACTCAGGGAAAATACAGCCTTTTCTGAAAGAAGACCTGATCAACTAGAATGTTCATTGCTTTTAAAATATCTTGTGGAGCTGCATGAACACAGCTTAATAATTATGCAGATTTAATCAGGAAAAAAAAAAAGTGTTAACCTCCTTGATACAGGAAGCCTTGCATAGTTCTTGAGCAAAGAGATGTATATCACACTGTCCATCAAGCTAGGCTTCCGTGGATTGTTCTGAGCTGCAAACACAGGGATCAGCTTTGGAAATGGATAGTTTCGCAATTGCTTCAAAGGTAGCTTGCAAAAGAAGTGGTAAGTTTCAGTTAAAGGTACATCAAAGGTTTATGTGCTTAAAGGAATCTTAGAATTGCTAAACTCTGTTTGGGGATAAGTCCTTCCACGTGATTAAAATTTAACCCTTATCAGCATTTTGCGTTGATAGGCAAGCCAAATCCTTGCCAGTGTATCACATTGCCACTGTTCAATGTGGAAGTACTGGAAAGTGTCTCGCTAGGAAGTAGTTGGCATGGTGTAGTGTCTCAGTCATCCTTTGGAAATTGTGCTTACTAAGTACAGTAAAGTTCGTGGTGAGGAGAAATAACATGCTATCAGGACATAACTGAAGAAAAGTATACCATATACAAATTGTAGGGGGAGGCAAATTCTTGGCAAGAAATTTAGGAATGTTTCCATTTAAGACTGTAAAGGTCCAGTTTCTTTTTTTTTTGTTTCCTCCAAGAGGGAAAAGAAACACTTGCTTCTCAAAAATTGTTAAATGTTTTGTCCCATTTTGTAAAGTAATGACTGTTGCTGTTGACTATCAGCTGGTGAATGTAAGATCTCACCTCTCGTAGGTATGGTACTTAAGATACTGTGTACCCTACATGTTAGTCACAGTTAGAAGTTCCTATCAAGGGGGCCAGAAAATGAGGAGATAAGGCTGTGCTTAAAAATGTACAAAAATGATTGTAGACTCATTTATCTGACTGCTCCAGTACACGCTGCATTAAAGTACATAATGAATAACAGCATCATGGTTCATGTAGGGTTTAACATTCTTAGGTTAGGCTTTTATCAAAGGCATTAAGAGAATGAATAGCTATTGTATGTATAAATCATATGGATAAGCAGCATGTAAAGCAGAAGTGAAGTATGCTGCACCCCTTAGTGGCTAATCTGCAAAGGATAACAGCATACTTCCCCTGGAGGATTATATAGCTACCCCTTCAGTTCTCACAGGTCCCGTGCTGAATCTTCAAGCTTCAAATCCTATTTGTTTATTTATAACATCTTATTTATTGTCCAAATTTGGAATTATTATATGAGAATAATGTGGAGTTTTCTCTGTTAATGGCCAGTGCCTAAAAATAGTTAGGAAGAGTAGAGTACAGTGCTGTCTCTATATTGGTCCCCCTCCCCCCCTTTTTTTTCTTCTAATTTTGTCCTGGGTAAGAAAAGATCTGATTAACTTCTCTGCTGTATACTTGGAACACAACCGATTTAGACACTTCTCTGGTAGAGTTTGGAAATAAGAGAAAGCACATTAAAGGTACGATGGATGGTTAACTGGTTTTCCAAGATACACTGAGAACAATGAAGTAGCTATAGTAATGTATTTTCATCTCCTTCGCTTTGGATTAGGGAGCTATGACCTTTATTTTTGATTGGTGACCTTTCAGCTGCACTTCATGTTTTGGTCATCAAGTTTAAACAAGATCTAGGTTTTGGTCTTGGTTTCTATGTTACTGTACTGCTGCTGAGCCACTCCTTAAATCTCTTGAAAGAATAAAGTTAACTACAATGATAGAGTGATTTATTTGTTAGCGGTATTCCTTACCGTTGCTAGGTGGTCCCTACCACTATGTATGAGTGCCAGAAATAGCTTGTATTTGTCTGTGAAGTCTGCAAGAGAATCTGCAAATCAGTTCTGAGAAGCAGGTATCTTCTGCTAGCCATTACATTGAACGTGTCTTCAGGAGAAGCACCCGAACATCAATCTGCTTGGAAGGGGACCGAGCTGTTTGATTCTGAGTTTTTCTTCACTTTGGAATTTACTTAGTTTCTTTTTCCCTTTGACTGATGTGAAATAGTCCAAACTAGGATTAGCTCTGAAGTCAGCTGCAAAGTCCTTCTGTTTTCCCAGGCTTTAGGAAGAGACAGTTATGTTGACTTTGCTCTCCTTGACCTCTGTTTTCATCCATGGTCAGTGTATTCTGTGGGCTTCTGGCAAGCAGCACACCTTATGGAGGGGAATTTATTTAGCCAGTAACCTTTTTCATGAAATGCTGAGCCTCTGGCTATGTATAAATATATATCCCTGTCCTTTATTCTACCTGNATTATTCCTGTATTCTCCTTCTGCCTCTGATGTTAAGATCTGAGCATTAGCGAGATACGAGGTTGTGGGTTGTATAAAGACTTAAACTGTTTCCTCTTGTACCATCATTTTTTCCTCTTTCAGATAAACAAGCAAAATGAGGACGGATCAAGTCTCTAATACTCCCTCTGTAACCAGGTTCTGTATTTGAATTATTGCAAACTTGGCTAAGAAGCGTCTGTGAGTGCACTGATGTTTTGATAATATGAAGGTGCTTACAGTCTGATTAACGCATACTGCATTTTTCTTCTTTCCTGCTGGGAATAAAAGTCTGGGGCTAATAAAATGTTTCCTGACCTTGAATAAGAGCGTGTAGTGTTTTCTTTCTTGAAAAATATGTAAGCATGAGTGCTGATTTTTGCTGATTTTGTTGCAATAAAATTTGAGAGGAATAGTAAATGACACAATATGTGAGAAAATATGCATAATAAATTTGACCCTACCTATCCTTTTTCACCTTAGAATTGTTAGCTATTTGTTGCAGTAACTGTCCATGAAGGAGTAAGTTTAAAAAAGAAAAAGTTTTCCTTTCTACAACGTGTAGCGAAGAAAATAAAAAGCTTTTTTTTAGTTTAAAGGAATCTTCTATTCAAAATTTGTACTTAAAACAGTGAATTAAAAAATACTTAGGATAATTGTTATTGTTTTTTGTGTATACAACAACTGGGAATTCTATTTTGCAGCTTCTTAACGCAGGTAGTAAATAAAAAACAAGGAAATTGAACATGCCTGGCTTTAAAAGTTTGCTAAAAATGTATCAAAAATTTCTGTAAGCTGCTTTGCGCTTTTTTTCCCATTATGATTTCCCAAATACTTTTTAATTTAGTGGTGCTTCCAGCTCTTTCAGGCTGTTTTGAGTTAAAGTGCTTTGTTTTGGAGCTTGCAATGACAACATAATGAAGGTCTGCCTACAACTGAGGTTGAATTAGGAAGTGTTGATTCACTTAGTCAGGAGAAATGCCTAGCTGAAAGCATTTGAGCTAGTAGATTTTTAGCTTTTCATAACAACTGAAGGGAAAAAAAAAATCATAGCATGTTCTTCCCTCCTGGTTATGCAGCTCAGATTCCTTAATAACAAAGATTATCCTGGTGTAGCTAAGGTCCTCCTGAAGCAGCAGTCTTCTCAGCTGCAGGTGGTAATGGATGGGGATGGATGGAGATGCAGGTGCAACTCGAGCTGGGAAGCTGTGTGCCAATCGTTCTGGTTTTCCCCCCCCTCACTGGCATCCGCTTCTTTGAAGAGCTGGCTCCAGATTTGGTCAGGTATCCCATTTGGACTCCATTTGAATCTGATCAAATAAAGATGAGAGAGAAATGTATGTCTTTGCTATACAAGACATTCTCTTGCACGTATTTGTTTTTAGCGGTTGGCACACCGTATTTGTCAGGAAACTGTCTTTAAAATGGTATTTGCACTGAGTGCTTGATATCATCTAGCGCAGCATAACCTGAGTCTTCTCCAGTGGTCCTTGAACTCCTGCACGGAAGGTAGGGGCATCTTCCATGTCTTGTGAAACAGTAGGTCCTTCCGAGCCCTCAAAAGAGGATTAGTGCCATAGTCACTGTTTAAAAACATAAAAAATATCAGCTAGCACAGCCTTATGGGCTGATCCATAGGATCTAGGATGCCCAAACGTAGAAGTGGGAGGGTGGTGATCACCGAAGGGTTGAGACTTGAAAGGTATCTGTGTTTGTTCTGATGTGTAGGAGACCATGGCTTGTGGCCACCTTGGTTGATGTTTACTTTCTGTGGGTTAAGGAGGGCAGGATGAGAGGAGGAGCTCCGGAAGTAGCCCTTTGTTCCCAGAGTCTTCTGGCATTTAAGGTTATGGAGAGCACATCTACACCGGAGATGATAACTGAGCAGGAACTATGACATTTTTGTTGCTATATTGTTTTTAGGGTTGGTGGAGGAAGAGAGGAGGGACACTAGTGAAAGGTGTTTTCCTCCTAGGGAGGATGTTTTTCCTGTCTGAACCAGTGACTACAGCAGGAGGGAAACAGAGGCCATGGAGCTTGCAGAAGCAGCATTTCTCCAGTAGAAAAAGCGGATTTGTAGGTTCTGATGCAATTACATTAATATGCAACTATGAGCTGGGGCTGATATCTCCTAAAATTCTGTGATTCCACTCTGATCACTCCTTGTTCCCAGCTATCAGCAGTTTGGCTGTCAGCTTCTGTTTATAGGTGATTGTAACTAGCTTGGTTCCATGGATGGGAGATGCAGACGTGGCTACAGCAGCGTCCCGCTCATGTTTAAGTAAACAGTTGAGTTTCTGACAAGGGAGGGCAACGCTTACCAAGAAGTTCAGAAAGGTTTTGCTAAGTGTCATTAGCTGCCTGTGCCTGGAAGGTGGAGGGAGGGATTATAGAATTTGCTACATGTGATGCAAACCTGCAGTTCTGGCTGGTTTTGCTAGGGTGAGGGTCAAAGGATATTGTATTCATACATTTGGGGGGCTTTGAAGTGGTGGCATTACTTCAGTCAGTAAGTATTGTCCATGTAAAGGTTATGAGGGTCAATCGTGACACAAGACTGTGTAAATGAAATATACATTATTTTATATAATGATGTTATGCCTGGTCCACTCCTGCTCTACTCATTGAGGAACCTTTGGTGGTGGTCTCGCAGCCTGTTCAGATAAGAAAAAACAAACCTTTTCCTGCCTTTTCATGGTCTGACACAGTGCATCTGATTTTTAGCTTGCTATTATCATTAAAAAAAAAAGTTAATTCATGTACTTAATGATATGTCTTTAAAAGCAAATTTGTAATCGTTATTCAGGTCATCATTTATGGCTCTGAAGTTCTAGCATGTTGTACGTTAGAAAACATTTTAATAGTTTGGCACTCTTTCAAAATAGACACGTTTGTTTTTGTGTCGTGCTTTTCAAAGGCAGTTTTTAGCAGATTGGTAGTTCTTGAAAATCATGCCCCTGATTTCTTGACTGAGATAACTCCATGCTCACCTATCGCCTAACTTCGTACTGTGTCTTTGAAATAAACGGTGTTGGGATGGAAGTCGCTCTCTGCAAATGTAATATTTCTTGTAAAGTCCTCTGAAGTGGTTAAGTGGTTTAAAACATTGTGTTGAGAAGAGGATTGTTTTTCTCGTAAATACAAAAAAGTAGAAGTAGCAATTTTTTTCTCTGTAATGTTCACAGAAGAGTATCAAAGAATTAGATGCGTTTAAAAACCAAACATGCAGAAGAACAAAAATATAAAAGAAGGCTTTGATGGGCTTTTTTTTCCTGCGCTCTTACACTAACAGGAAGAAACAGGGCTCTGAGCCTTATCTTGTAGGGATTTACACCTGATAGGAAACCAGAGTGCATTTTGGAGGACAGAAGTATGTTGTTGTCCTTGGAATAGTTACTAAGCCTGGTAGCAGCATGACTGTTTACAGGGAATAATGCCTCCAGGCTTTAGGCAGCGTGGAGAATGTGAGAATAACTGGCCCTGGGAGACACCAGAGAAAGCTGGAGCCTGTCAGATAGGCTTCAGCATCCCATGGCATCTGATCCACAGTGAAATCCAGTAGAAATAATGGTACTTTAACTCAGGTAACAAGAATTTAAGATCCAGTGTTGCTGCTTATTTCTTTCCTGAAGTGGTCTGTTGACATTTATGTTGTTTCTTTTGTTGTGCAGATGTGACTCTCTGGGGCTATGGGGAAGGCTGGTAGTAAGATATAAATGTGTGCTGTTTACTGTGTCTTTGGCTCTGACATCTTACATGTTTCTTATTTAACCCTTTCATGTGAAAGATGTATTTAATTTCAGAAATTCAACTATGTGATTGCCTTAGCCTTATTAATGTTAGTGCAGTTGTAATGTAACGTGATTTTAACAATAATGGGAGTCGCAGCTCTGGGCTGCAGATTTTAGTCCTGCAGTACTGCTTGGAAATAAAGCTACCTAAAATGATTAGCAAAAATATTTATATATTCACTAAACATCAGGCTGGAGCCAAGATTCCCATCCTGTGGGTGAGCACCCTGCTCAGGCACTCGCTCAACAGCCCTCCCACCTCTCTCCCCTCCTTTTCTTCCTCTCCTCTGGCTCTGCATGTTTAGTATGTTTTGGCAGTAGTTTCAACAGGAAAGACTGTCCCCCACTGACCCCTGGAAAGCCTTCGAAGCTGGTAGTAAGAGCGCTTTGCTGAAAGGTAAGAGATCGTGTTTCGGATTTGGAAAAAAAGGGGTTGGAGTCCATCTGGGAAGGGAGCACCGGCAGCCCTGCGGCGCCATGTCCTCCCTTGCGTCCTCCCTTGCGTGTCTCAGCCTCTGCATGCTAGGCAGCCACTGGTGGTTCTCTGAAAGGGTTCATTTTTGCATGAACTGAAGGAGTGAGACGTAGTATTTTATTTAGCCCTCAACTTGCAGCTGTCAAAAGTGTGAAGGAGGAATCCAGTTTATGCTGACCTATAGTAATATTGGAGGGGAGGGGAAAAAAAAAAAAATCTGGTTTTCATTTTCAATATGGCTTTGCCATTGAACTTGAGGTATGGTAAGGCCTCCGTCCCATCCTTTTATCCAGCTTGAGCTCCTTTGGAATAACAGGCATTTCAAGTTGTTGATAGCAGTGGTAGACTTGTAATTCTTTCAGTCTTCTGATACCTTGAAGTGTCTTGCACAAGAAACAGGTCAGGTTAATATTTTGAAATAAAATGCCTAACCTTAGCTTTGACCTTCCTTATGCTACCAAAGACCTTTTACTGAGAAAGCATTCTTCTCTGTTCAGAGGTGTGCGCGAGGTGATTCCACTTCCACCCTCTATTTCACATAAGCTTGTGTGTTTGCCTGTGTTGGTTCTCCTGCTTCTTGTTCCTCTTCAACTCTGAACAAGTCAAAGTGACATTTCATTGATTTATCTGTACAGGGAATCCTGTGCAGGTAACACAGTAGTCCCGGTAGGCATGACAACTAACACTTAAAATACATTCTTTCATACAAAAATGACACTAATATGAGAGTAATATTAATAATTAATGTCTTTCTGAAACACTGTTTTGAAATTGGTTTGAACCCACACTCAATTAAGGCAACTATGCTGAGAAACTCTAAGGTTTGATACACGACTTTGAACTAGTAGTTATATACAGGCTTCAAAAATAGCTGTGCTCTTATTTCCTTAAAGGTAAACCAAAAATCTTGTCCTAACCTACATAGAGAGAAAGAGGCAGATGCTTCTGTAGCAACGTAAGTCAAATAAAGGAGAGTGTAAGGCTGGTTATGCTTTCACCGTGGCATCAGTTCAGAGCTGCATAAAAATGGGAGTGTGTGGGAGCAGCAGAAATTTGTATATTTGAGATGGAAAAGGTCACCTTTCTGCATTTGAGCATGTAGGGATGCTGAGTACATTTAAACATGGGGTCGCTAGTGATAGAGGGTCTGATTCTGACATTGAGTTCTACTGCTGTAAATTAAGTTTATTTTGAGGGGTGGCAGGGTTGAATTTGCACTTGTGTTAGTGAGGGAAACTTCTGGCTCGGCATTTGCTTCTTAATGCCAAAATCTAGCCCACAGGGGGAAAAGCTTCTGTCATTCTGTAAGTCCCCAGATGCTATTTTCTGGAAGAAGGTAATACACAGATGCAAGAGAACTGTTCTTGGAGTACCAGCTGCAAAAGGTTGTATGTCAAAAAAATATGTTAGGGATATCTAGCATATAAAGAAAAGGAGAGGTAAGTATGCTGTTGCCTGCATGTTCTGCTAGAAAATATTAAACTGAAGTGCTTTCAAAGCCAAGAAGGACTACCTGAGTAAAATCAGAATAAAAATATATTTTCACATAAATGCACAGTGTAAGGCTAGAAAGGAATGTTGATGGTTGGACTTGATGATCTTAGAGGTCTTTTCCAACCTAATGATTCTATGATTCTATGATTCTATGACATCGTATGATCTGAAGTATATTAACTTTCACTCAATTATCCCTTTTGTAAGACATTAAATTACTGGACAAAAATATAATCTCGGTTTATATAATACTGCTGCTTGAGTACTTTGCTATTTTTTTCCTGGTTTTATTTTTAATCAAGACTTGCAGTCTGTGCATCTGTGGCTCCTAGAAAGCTGAAGACAGATATATTCACTACCTCACCTAATGCATAATTTCTGCAGTTATGATCATTCCCACCCACCTCACTTTTCATCTTTCTTCCTATAGAGTGTAAAAGAGGTGAGTTGGTTTCTTGAACATTTTTCTGTTAAAATCTAGTTTCAGGGTTTTGGATGAGCTCTGCATCCATGCTAAGGGACGCTGGTGGTTAGGGAGGTGTCTTGACAGGGTGTGAAGTGATGTTAGAAGGTGGGTTGTGCTTATGAGGGCTCTCCCTGCCATTCTCTCCTCCAGAGGAAGGTAAAATTTTGTTCCAGATTTTGTTCCAGAGAGAAGGACCAGCTTGTGCCATGGGAAAAGTTGAAGAGCCAAATTGTCTTTCCTCCACTTCTCTTGAAGAGCTCCTCGGTGTTCATCAGCTTTCTCAGGGGAGAGGGGGAGCAGGGGAGTTAGATTGCCTTATAAGTACAGCAAGTTTCTATTTAGTTGACGTTAGAGTTGCAGTATCTAAAGCACGAGTAATTAATTAACAATAATAATTGAAGCCAAACAATGCAATTAAAGGGCAAGATTTCACAATCTGACTCTATAGGGGAGAATTAGTACATCAGGTAACAAACCAATCACACACCACATCAGGTTGTTAAAAGTCCTGTGCAGTGTCTTGGTGTCCTAGGAGTTTTTGACTTCAGACTGTTTCCGAACTTCTGTGGGGATGCAAAATGCAATAATCTTACTGAATCCTGAGAAGGAAAAATACACTATTTTATTTGCATTTACTTCCCAATTTTTTTTTTCTTTTGTTAACATGTAACTGTAGAGTGGGAAGCTTAGCAGCCTTCGTCAGCGCTGCTCGGAAGGCTGCTTCCAGGTTGGCTATAGGGGAAAGCGTATGTCACCTCCTGCCTGGGTCCCCATCAGCTTTTGCTGCTGCAGGGCAGAGCGGTGAGTGTGTGCCTGGGGGCATCCCCTCATGCCCTGTGCACTCAGGGTATGTGGGCTCTGCAGACCTGAAGGATGTGTCCTGGCTGTGTCAGGGCGTATGGGAACCTGGTGGGTGAGGCTGGTCAGGAGACCTCCGGTCAGCTTCCTCACTAGGGTGTTTCTTGGGAATAAGGGTAGGAGGAGCCTTTGAAGGACTGGGAAAGTGGATGTGTTTTGAACTACACAAATTGGTGGAGGAAATCAAAGGCAGGTGTTATCAGCTGAACTGATTTCTAGCTCATTTTCTTTTTTAACTGGGTTTTAAGATCAGTATGTCTTTTTAGAAGATGAAGGGAATCTCTTAGTGATGAGATTCAGCATTGCTACATAAGCAGGCACTGCAGTGGGGTTTTTTTGCTTGTTTTTATGAGTAGACTACATTTCTCTGTGGTTGCTGACTAGCCTTCACTTTTAATCACACAGGAATAAGGGCACATCAAATACTATGCAATAGAATAGGGAAAATAGAAGAACTAATGTTGAAGACATGACAGATACGAAGGAGGGAGCTTCCTGTACTGTTTTACCATATAATTCTGTCAAGCTTTTTGTTACAAGATACCTTTTTAGTTCTTGACAATGCAGGTTGTCAAAGACACTCAGCTGATATTGCCTCTCGTCTCTATTCTGAAACAAGAGTCTGTTAAAATCACTTGTAATTTTAGGTGAGAACTAGAATATCTATTTTAGCAGGGCTTTCAGCCAGAAGCAGCCATGGACCAGAATCGGTGCTTGATACTTCATGTTTCATGAAAAAAATTTTGAGAAATATTGAATGAGAGAATACAGATCTTTCAAAATGTGGAACATAGCATTTGCAATGGTCATGTAGTCCAGTGTCTTACCCTCCCAAATGTCCCAAATCATTTACATCTAAGGGATAGGTATGTTATTTTTTGTACAATGAGCAATACCAAAAAATGGCTAGAAACATTTGTTGTCAGAAAGACACGGTAAATCTTTTTTGTCTGAGTTGTTGAATAAATGTTGCTGCAGCACAACACTCAGATTTTACAATACTTTGATTTTACTGATAATGCTTAGAAAATAAGTTTTATTGTGGATAAACATGTTTGTTGTGATGTGCTGGGATTCCAGAAAATCACTGATGTGTTGCATTTTCTCTATCAGACCCCAAGTTAGTCCACTGGTACTTACTCATGTGATTTGCAGATGAGTAAACAGACTGCTTTATTATCTTGCCAGATACTAATTTTCTGTAAAACTAGCAGAAATGCTTTCTGACACTTGCTAAAAAGCATCTTTAAAGGATTTTTTCCACTTCTCCTTTTCGTCATCTTTCTCTCCTGGGACGCTACTCTAAATGATAATCTCAACTGCTCATGAATGGTGATAAATTCATAATTTTTGTAGTGAATCCTATCATCCTGGGCTCAACCATTAGCAAAACACTGCTCTGCAACACCTAAGTGCTATTCTTGTGATCTCATACAGTACTATCCTGTTTCGTTTAATCTCATTGGGATTGATTTTTGAGTAAGCAGATGGCTTAGTCTTCTCTAAGAGTCCATAAGGAAATGCCTTGCCAGAAATATTGTGCGTCTCATGACATTTAACTTTGCTGTGATCTGAGTGTTTGTAAGAGTTTATGCAGCTTTTTTGTGATGTTCATCAGGAGGGTTTCATTGCTGATCCTCAGACTCATAAATGGAGACCACAGTTCTGTTGCTGGATGCCTTTCAGAGCAAAGCCTGTTTGGCCGACAGGACACTGGTCCACTGGTGCTGTTGCTCAGACTGCTCAGGCAGTCTCTTCGAAAGCTTAGTCCTCTATCTGTTTTGAGGATGTGGATATATCTAGTGCAGCTAGTATGAACTGAAGCAAAATAGTAAAAAAACGCAACCTGGATTAGCAATACTTTCATTTTTTTAAAAACACAATGGATTCATCGGAATAGAATGATTCTAAGGTGTTAATTTTTATTGCCCAAATCATTACTTAAAAACCCCAGGAAATACTAACTGTAAAAAATGGTTCATTCATTTTGACTTGTAACTATTATGATATATTGGATAGTGACTAAGTATATAACTATTTAGTATGAAACTTCACTTTTAATTAAACATGGTAGTTCTTCTTCCAATGTGTACTTGTGTACAGTCTTAACCTTTACTTTGTTAGAGAACTGTGAATGACACTTCTAATTGCAAGATTTTTTTCCTAAATTTTTTTTTCAGCCTATCTTTTACCAGGCTGCTTCTGGTTAAATATTATTGTGTTGCAATATCTTGGATATTATTGTATTGTGTTCTTGAGACAATGAAGGCCAATCACATACTGTTTTGTATTAGCAAAAGCGCAGCCAGAAGGTCAAGGGAAGTGATGGCTCCCCTCTACTCGCCACCTGGGAGCTTGCATCTGGGGAATTGCATTCAGTTTGAGGCTTCCCAGTGCAAGAGAAGGATTTATGAAGAACAACAAGCCCAGCAGAGGAATATTGAGATGGTTTGGGGTCAAGGGCATAAGTGCAGGGGGAGGCTGAGGAAGCTGGGTTTGCTCAGCTGGAAGATGAGAGGACTAAGGGGGATCTGATTGCTGTCTTCAGCTATCTAAAGAACGGCATTTAGAGGAGATGGATCTTCTTGGAGGTGTGTAGTGAAAACAGAAGACAACAGTCACATGTTGTAGAAAGGAAATTCTGATTAGGTAAGAGGTAAAAAAATATTCACAGTGGTTAATAAGTAACCACAGTGAGTGGTTAAGCACTGGAAGAAGTTTCCCAGGTTTATCCATTCTTTGAGCCTTTAATAACTAGACTGATCAAGGTATGGAGCAAACTGATCTTTCTTTGAAATTAGCCCTGCTTGGTGCAGGGACTTGGACAAGATGACCTCCAAAGGTCTCTTCCAACCTAAAGTACTTGACAATTCGATGAATATCCATATGAATGATGGATTTTTTTTTTAGTTCAGTCGTCTTGCATATTCTGAATAAGTAAGAAAAATTGTTTGTAAGATCTTTCCCCCTAAAGTCTATTTACCAAAGGAGGTATTTGTAGTGAAGGGACTAGATCTAATTGGTTTTGCTTAGTCATGTCCCTCCAGATTTGTTCATGGAACTAGAAGAGATCACACTTTCATTTTACTGATGGACTGGAAAATAAGCTCTCCTGCTTCTGCAGTTCCCTGTGGGTTCATCAGTTTTGAATAAATTAGTAACTGAATGGAGCTATTTGCATGAACCAAGATAAAAAAATATATATAGCCTTGCTGTATTCACGGAACATGCTATAGCTGTCAAAGCTGGTTTATCTCTTTAATGAACTACACGTGCTTAGACAGACAAACATATTATGTGGGCTTTTTTAAGAGCTCACTGTAAAATTTGCACTCTTGAATCACCATAGAGAGAATGTTGTTCTTGAGACTGTTAGTACATTTTTGCATACATAAAAATTCATCTGTCTTGGTCTTCTCTTTTTGCCAGGTAGACCAGGTGCATTATGTATGTAGAATAAAAGTATAAAGAATATGCATAAAGAATAAAAAGGGTGAAGAGGACTCTTTAGAGGGAAAGGAGCTTAAAAGACAGGAATTGTGTTCTGAATATTTCTAGCAGCTAGTGTAGTCAGGCCTTTAAACTCTTTAACTTGGGCAGTATTGCTGGATTTTATTACTATTGTATTTTCCCTCTGTGTAGCTCTTTGCTTTTGGATTGAATGTTTGCTTCGATGGAGGGAAAGTTTTAAACGGGTGTCATGAGCGAAGTTGACTGAGTGAAGTTGTGCCTCAGCACATTTTGTTTTTCAGTTGACTGCGAACTACGTGTAGGGAAACAAAGCTGGGAAATGTCCTTGGACAACAATTTGTCAGCAGTACATCACCCTTGAAAACTGATCATCAGCTCAAATTAACTGTTTGTATTTGGGATTGTTTTCATCTGTCCCAAATCTTAACTTTTCACAGTGACTCCCTGGCAGGACTAAAGAATATTATGGAAAGAAATGGGAATTTTTTTGGGGGTGTGGGGAGAGGAGTGAGGGATAGGATTGGAGGAAAAAAATGCTCATGAATTATTTTAGTATCTTCTCCATTCCCCAATTCTTTTCTCTTTTGTCTCTTACCTGGCAACCCTGTTGGTTTCTCTGACTGACCCAAACCAGAGCTTATGTCCTTTCATTCCCATCTTCCACCTTCTTCCTACTTCTCCTGGGTCTGAATCACTCTTTTTCTCTGAAATGCTGATCAGAGACTATATATGTAGCTCGAACGATATACTATGGCTCAAACATCCTTTCCTCATCATGTGCAATTTGCATGGGCGGTGGAAATTAGGAGGCATGTACGGTGAGAAACAGTTCCTCAGAAACCAGTATTCATTGGTTTCTGTTTCTTCCTTATTCCATTTGCACCTTGTGTGCTTCAGGGACTGAATCTGGAGGGAGCTGGTGCAAACGGCACTCCTCAGTGTCCTCGTTTCTTATGTGGACTATGAGATGGGTCTTTAAAAGCATCGGTGTGTACCTAGAAATGTGATAATGGTAGAATCACTCCTTTCTGTCTTAACATGAATAGAGAATGCTGGGCAATATCGTAAAGCCCCATCTAATTTCTTTTTAGTCAGACTATTGCCACGTATGCTCTTCAGCTGCTGTACTTTATTGGGCTAAAAAACCCAAACCAAATGCAAAAACCCAACAAAACAACCCCCCAAACAAACAAATAAACAAACCCCACCAATCCCCCCTCAAAACCCCAAACAAAAAGCCAAACACCAAACCTCTGAATAGTCATATTGTAAGTGTCCTGAGAGTTCAGTCTGTTGAGAAAAGTGTATAGGAAGGAGGGTTTGGGTATGTATTGATGCGTGTGGTCACCCTCCTCCCAGCTATGCACATATATTGTGGACTGTTTCAGCAGCACGTTTTGCCGTCTGGTCCTGCTCAATGATTTGTTCAATGCTGTTGGCCATAAATGCTCTTCACTGTTAAACGGTAAAGCTTAACTGGGACGAAACTTCTTAAGGAGAGGACAGGCCAGCCATTTCACCCAGCACTGCTTTAGCAAGATCTTATATAGTGGGTTTTTTTGTCTCAGACAATCTGTCCTTTCTATTTCCTCTTAATATAATTAGGAATAGAGTTCTGTTTTGTTTTATCTGCTTTTGAAATATATTCAATGTACTATTTTTTTCTCTTGTGGAGAAAAATAAACTGCATTTCCAGGGGCAGATCAGACCACAAGCTTAGAAGCAATGCAATTTAGGTTATAAAGCATATAACCAATTTAATGCATTAGTAATAGCAGTATTTTTCCGGTATATAGCTTCACAACAAAATGGGAATCATCACAGCTACAATTACATATTTCAGATGCTTCACTGTACGTCTTTTACAAGTGAAAACAAGCAGATGCTGTTCTGTAGCAAGAAGTGGATTAGACAGAAACAAGGTATTGGCCTTTGCAGGTGTCTGTGGGGTATGAAGTTAGATTCATGAGCCTCAGTTCTGGCTTTTAGGGGTCAGCATTGGTGGCAGGCATGGCTTTGGTGCTGTGAGGTTTGTCTCTAGCTCCACTGTTAGTCTCTTCCTGTAAGCAGTGGTGATGGGGGTGGGGGATAATGTAGCTGAAGGTCAACTGAGAAAGATGCAATGTGCTGGAAATGTTAGCTTATTCAAAAAGCATTTTTATCCCATAATGGCTAAAATGATGGCACCAGATGCAGAGTAGTGGTTTTGAGATGATTTGTATTGATCATCTTTGCTGGTCTCCTATTTTACTGCCTAATAAGTATTGCTGAGCTTTTTGTCCTAAGCTGATGATAATATATAAGGATTGTCAATAGCTTTCATTATCATTATTTTGAATTTGCGTATTAACACACACGCATATCGTAATTACCCTGCTCTTTATGGCTGTTTGC
>WAAD01027770.1:9649-31318 GCA_013389945.1 Fregata magnificens
ACCCTTTTCTCTTGTCTGACTAACTGTCTTCATTGAGTTAACTGAACCTGAAACATCAGATTACTTAAACCCTTTTCTTTTTTGTTTGTCATGTTTCACAGTTCTACAGTTCACCACAATCTTGTTCTCTGTTAAGCATGCCAGGGACATATTATTTTAATAATACGTCAGTATGTATAAACATTCCTTGTGGTGGTTTTGATCGGAGATTGAAGCTTAGCAAGTTCCTAATTTAAAATAGAAAAGCAAGAAAAAGAAACCAGTATGTCAGGTAAGACTCTTAGTTATGTGCATCTTACATTGTTTGAGGAATAGCTGTCATCAAATGACATTCACTAGAAACACTCTTCTAACCCAGCAAACAAATGTGTCCCATATTAAATATCTTTCCCAAGCCCTTTTGTATTAGAGGAGAATTACTTCCTTAAAGCTCAGCATCCTCCTCTCTTCAGTGCATAAGAACACCAAAATGTCTAATCACCAAACTGAGCAGTAAATAAGTACTCAAAATAATAAACAGCTAAGTGAGTAGGGCACCAGAATGAAGGCAAGGAAATAGGTTTTATTGCCCACTTTGGCAGTAAAATCAGCCCATTTTGCAAAATATTTTGACTTCTGGAGAGGAAGGAGGTGCTACATAGTATCTCCATGAGGGAAGAGCTCTACATAGAGTCTTTGGACTTGCATAAAACAGTCAGTGATTAACTGTCAAAACTAATAAAAGCTTTTACAGGTATGGATTATAGAGAGTCCCTAAGAGAGGGAAATAGGCAGCTGGGGCAGTTCCCCTGTGCCCCAGAAACAGTAAATAGTAATTACTGTTTCTGCTAACAACCCTTATCTTAACTTCTCTTCCTCCCTCCCCACACTCTCACTGCTTCCAGTCTGTCCTGGAAATTTGTAGGTGCCAAAGCCTGCTTACAGTTCCTAGGCTGAGTTACTTATGAGGAACCATAAAGGAGAAAGGAAGGGGTGTTGAGCAGGGAAAAATAGTACAAAAGGTGGCAGACAGCTCAAATATTTCACTTGACTCTGAAACAGCTTTCAGTAACCCTGACTATGGATTACAATGATAGGTATACTGCGCCTTCCATCTGAGGAATACTTAGAGGTTCAAGCTCACAGCACAGCAAATATTGTATTTACGTACAGAATGCAAGCCTCAATTATGATTATCTGAAAACACAGCATAATCAAGCGGGATATTTCTACTGTTCACCATCCCAGAAATTAATATCATCCATATCTATAAAACATTAGACAAATCAGACTACACAGCCAAACTTTTGGCCACCACTACGTTTAGCCAGAACTACTGGCAAACCTTTGCAAGAAGTGCAACTATTTTCTCTGCTCACAGATTTTAATTAATTTCAAAAATTTTAGCTGCACAAAGCAGAACATCTGTTAACTGCAGATGGTAGGGAGTTTGGCTCTTCAGATGACAGTCTTGCAGGAAGAAGAGTGCCTCCTGGGAGGTCCTCAAAGGTGGCTCAAGAGAGTCTTAGCACTCTGGAAATTCAAACCATGGTAATATTAGCCCTGGGTAGAGCTCTATGCAAGACCTCTGTGTGTCTCAGTTTTTCCAGCTATGGAAGGGCAGATTAACACTGACCTCCTCTACAAAGTATTTCAGAGTCCATAGATGATAAGTACCCTATAAAACTAAGCAATATCATTTCTACACTGAGTCCATATAGCAGATGTAGAAGACCACCAAACCAACTCAGTTTTGTTGCAACAAGCAGACAGCAGAAGCCAAAAATGCCAACTGAAAACATGACAAATACATGCATTCAGCTCAAAAGGCCAGATCCCAGCTCAGTTCTTTGTAAAGTCTACTGGGAGCTTGAAAACAAACTGTCTCTTACCAAAATGAAAACTTCTCCCTAGTTCCTCCTCAGCCATTTTATCACCTTTGGAGGAGTCACCTGCCAGTGTCATGCAATACCAGTCAGTCTAGATCTTAATACAGGGTTGAGACACCAGAGTATTCAACAGAAGAGACCTTCACATGGCCTTAGCTTTTGCACTGTTACCGAGCGATTGCAGAATACTGTCACGAGCCAACAACTAAGGGCACAGCAAGCAAGGAGTAGTACAAACCCAGGTATGAACAAATACTTTGAAAAAAAAAAAATACCATCAAAAATCATTGTGATATTTTTGTTAAATGACATGACACGCTGATATGCATTGTAAGCAGCCAGGTTGAATACACATAATGGAATTCACTTATTAGTGTGTAAGTCTCTTACAGAAGAGCTAACTAAACCCTGAAAACGTGGCATAAATGGCTAAGGCCATGTCAACTTCCCAACTTTAAGAGCACTTCTAACAAACATGAACATGCACAGGTAATAACCTACCTTCCTCACTTCAATAAATTAGGCAGCTTAGGCTAAATTACTGACCTAAAAGCACATATTAGTCCCTTTTCATCCTTCCAGGACTCCTTTTGTATGCAAATATTAAAGGACTTTATACAAGGCAGACTGTATAAGCTAGTAGAAGTCGGGTTACCTGATTCAATGACATGTGCCAACACTGTGGCCCCTACACAGAATACTGTCTCCTATTTTAAACTAATGTAGATTTCAAAGGCCTACAACACTGGACCTTTCTCTCCATGTTACCCGCATCAATATCCTCCGAGATATAAAAAATTACAGCTGCTAAAGTCATCATCCAAGCCCATAAATAACTCATAGTCTGCCTTGAAATCAAAAGCCTTGTCCTTCAAGTCTTTGTACGTAACACTGTCCCAAGCCTCAGCTCCTGGTCTCATCCACCTCAATGCTTATGCTGCAATTACTGCATAACTGCAATTTTAATATTGAGTGCCCTCCCATCTCCTTAATTCCCTATTTTATTGTTATATGACCCTTGATTATTTTGGCACAAGGCTAGACATCACAGGATTATTTCCAGTACACCTGAATTTTAGTGCCACTTAATACTGCTATGATATCAGCCCAGTGACATCACCACCACACAGAAGTTGAAAATTCTCAATTATCCACATATTTATAACCTGACTGGATGTTAAAGATGACAACAACTCTACGTCTACTGTAAGAAATATCAAAAAAAGCTATTATACAAATTTTGTTTGTGAAACACTGGTCAGTGATGCCATTTGTCATCCTTCTTTCACAAAAAATACTAAAACAAAATACGCTGTTATTTTTTAACAAATGCCAAGGATAGCAAAGAGAAGGGATGATTGATATTACCACTAACACAGTCAGATTTAACATGGCAAGAGTCACACCATTTTAAGAAAATTATAGGTCAACATGAAAAAAATTGTATTTTGACCATTCAGAAACGTAAAGACCATTCTTCACCAGTACCTATGTTGTTGGTAGTCAAAAACTGTGATACTTTTCCTGTGAAAAGTCACACTATTTTTTCCCTTTCCAGGAATGTAATTTAATTTAATTGTGGACCTCATCATCACTTTCTGCTCAGTCAGTAGAAACAAAGAACGTCCTGTATGAGACAGCAGGCAACACTGCTGAACTCAAAATGGATTTAAGGATGCCACAAGTAATAATTCGCTTGCATAATAGTAGCATGAATGCACATTACATAACCCAAAAAGATTTTATTCATCTTGATTGCATTGTTGGCTTTCCCTTCACACTGTAAAGCTTGCTCAAAGAGTACACAGAAATTAAAATTGTACTGACTCAGGAAATCAGTGTAAACTGCTACTGCACTGAGCGTAAACAACAAGGCACGAGTGATAGATTTTAATAATATGAATAGCTGGAAAACAAAACTGTAGGTGTGGAGAAATTAAATGCATTCTAGCAGAGGAGAAAATATTTAGCAGAAGACCGATTCAGGTTTTAAAATAAACTGAACTTGAAACATAAGGTATTTCTGTGGAAGAAAAAATATCGAGGAAACATTGTTACATGCTTCATAATAATTACTGTGAGCAATCTCTATTGCCAAAGCTTTTTTAATCTTTTATAAAAGAAATAGGTTAGCAGTAAGTAAACCATTTTTATGGCCACAGCATGAATACATACCTAAACTGCATTATAAACTTCATTTCCATGGCTGTGCTTTTTACTACCCTTTGTTTTGAAACTAAGAGACCTCTCCAGGGTGGGGCCTGAGTAGAAAAAGCAGTAATAGTAAGCTAATGTTACCTAATATTAAGAGTTACCAGCTTGAACATTTATTTAAGTGCTGAAAGAGTCCAAAAATATTAGTCCAATCATTAGTTCAGGCCAAACTGCATGTTTATTATATTATCTAGACATCACAGGGGATCAGATTATGGAATCTCTTAGGATTCTTCTCACACACAATAGAGAAAGGGAGTGTCTATTTATGACTACATGCATGTCTGTATATACCATTCCTGTGATGGCAACATCCTTGTGCCAATTCTATAGGTATCTTCTCTGACAAATTCTGCATTTTTTATGACAAACCACATAAGCATATGGCAACTAAACATATTGCATACCTACACAAATTACTGCCTTCTTGTAACTACAGCACCCGGCCATTAATCCATCTCTTCTGACACAGCAGAAAGCAGCAATGGTTGTGTGAGCTGGTGCTGAACCCACGGCAGACATTTGTATTTCAGTTTAAGAATGCTATGTTGCAGTTGAACTTAAATCCTTAAGCAATGGACACAAATCAACACACACACATAATTATGTGGAAGTATTGAGTCAGAATGCAAAATAAGTATAGCTTACAAGTAAGGGGGAAAGAAAGAGCAAAAAATGGCAGGCTGTAAGATAAAACAGAAATTGTCCACATTTACTGTCTGGTTTGTTGGGTTTGTGTTTTGGGGGGGTTTTTTTTGTTTGTTTGGGGGGTTTTGGGGGGGGTTTTTTTTGGTTTTTTTGGTTTTTTGGTTTTTTCCTCCTTCCCCAGTTGTTGTTTAATTAGCCATCAGGAGTTAATAGCATACCTCTGTTCTTCTCTGTCCTGTTCTAACTCTACGGCCACCTGATGTTTTCTGAACAAGATGACTGTTTTTGCGTGAAGAAGAACGCAAGCCTCATGGTTTAAGTAAGCGTGCAAGAGTTCATTCACATTTTGTATGCTACAGGGAGCCAGCAGACCAAAAGCACAGCCAGAATCAATCTGGAGCACTCAATGGGAGGAATGCAAAAGTGTAAGATCTGACTTCCAGATGAAATACGTTATTGTTACTTATGAAACATTTCCAACAGCAGCACAATAGCTGCCATGTCAAAATGTAAGACACCATCCCTGCCCTAAAGGGTTTCTACTCTAAATATATAAAATGCACCGCAGGTAGAGCCAAAGATTACTACAAACCAAGCAAACAGACAAAAGGATGCGTAGGCATATCTTCATAGCTATTTTCTTGTTGTATTTGCATGTAATATTTAAACTGGCTTCCAAATGCCCCTCAGGAGCATTTAGTTAACTAATCTCTTTTGTACTGAAGATAACAGTTAACCCTGAAGGGTGTACTGATTTGTCGTTTGCATCCCAACACCAACAAAGCTCTGAAACATTACCAACCCCATCTAATAAGTTTTATCCAGGTGAATACTATAAACTATTCTGCACTTGATTCGAGTCAAAACAGAAACTCAGTATGATTTAATGCATGCAAGCTTTTATGCAAATTTATGTGGGGCATCAACTATATATAGGAGGAAATAAACCCCTAGATAGCTCTTTAACATGTGATGGTCTATTTCTGCTTCAGGATATATAGATACTCAGCAGTTTAGATCATTGAGTTTTAAGAGTCAGAAGGAGTGACTGAGATCAGGAAGTCTAAGCTACTACATGAGATACATCACAAGTCTCCAGTTCGAAGCCCAATAGCTATGATAATTTGAACACATCTCAAAGCATTCAGTCATTCCATATTGTTCAATCATTCTGAGACCTTTCAATAGAAAACGCCACTTTATAATAAAAACATGTTGTTTTACTTGCACAAAGAGCCCATGGACTCCCTAGAAAGGAAGAAACAGCTATTGACTGGGAGAAAGGTTGAGCCTTCATAAGGAGAAAGGCAACTGTACAAAGCAGCTGAGGGGGTAGGAGGGGAAAAGAAAATAATCCTTTAAACTGCTTTCAGAACAAAAAGGTGGGAGGAACATAAGAGGAAAATAGATGAAAGAATATAATATAATAACAGGATCACTCCGCAAAAGCATTTTAAATGCCTACACCTTATTAGTGCCATTGCAGCCCAGTGGCAGCATTGCTGGCTGTAGTCCACAGGCCGTGAGCTGGAGACCCACGCAGCACTCAAAGCCACTGCAACCCACTCTGATACAGCAACCCACTCCACAGGGGAGGCACTCCTCCGCATGCTGCGTGGCACACTCCTGGGGTCCTGCTGGAAGGTTTTAGGAAGAAGGAGATAAACTCTGGTGTCTCATCCAACACCCTTTCTCTTCACAGAAGGGATTAGAAAAGCCAAGCCTCTGCATCTATAAGCAGCAGAATATATTGCTCTCTAACATTTCAACGGTAAATATTGTACAACAGAGTCATAGGGCATATCAGGAGGATCTTGGTCTGCTACAGAACTTTTCTGGCATGTCTGGCACAGTAGAAGAGTTTTGTCTCTCATAGGTTTGAATACTATACAGTTGTATTAAAGCACAAGAGTTTGCCTCTACGCTCCTTGGATCACTAAATCTCAAAATGAATAGTGAGTATATTACAGGTGAGAAAATTAAACCCCCAGAAGATAAGTTGGTCAGTTCAAGCCCCAGGGTGAGTCATTAGCAAATGAATACTGAGGACCACTCCTGATTTGCAGGACCTTTCTAAATCCAGTATCACAATTGTCCTCAAATTGGCACAACAGGGCCATTATACATAATAGTTCATGTGCTCAACATCACATACAGCAAACAGTTTATTTTCAGTGAAGATTTCACATTATTTTTAAGTCATGGGAGACAAGTGGAGCAGCAGCTAAGGGACCACCAATTTCAGTGGTGTTTGCAGTATGCAATAACTTCTGCACTGATGCAGGGCTGAGCTACACAGAAATGATTGCAAAAATTTAGACATAAATTGGTATTTGGACACAAATTGGTGGCAAAGAGGAACAAGTAAAAACTCCATCAAACTGTAACCCAATAACCTGACAGAGCAAAAGGTTAATGACTGCTACCATGTAAAACAGCAGAAAGCTTCACACCTAAGGTGGAGGCTGCCAAAGTTTCATTTTGATTGCCGAAGCTGTTAAAGGGCAGCTACAGTCTGATGGGCAACAGATGGCTTATGCAACTACATGTAGAGAAATTTAAGAGGCCAGCAAAAAAGTCTGTTGAAAGTACTAGCCTCAAAGGTCACACTGTGGCACACAGATCAGAGAAAAGATCTGAAGGGTTAGAGTAGGCAGAACATTAAATCTTTCAGCACAACGCTTGGAAGCGGCAACAGAAAGCAAACAATTCTGCAAAGTATAAATAAAGAGTACCAAAGCAAGTCAAAGGACATTATTCTTTCACTGCATAAAAGGTCTGATGAGACCACATGTAGAGTACCAAACTCTGTTCTAGCTGCCTTATTTTTAAAGCGGCTGTTATGAATTTCAATGGGGTAAAGCAAAGGGCAACCCACACGATTCCTACATTCACAGAGTCTAAAACAGCAAGGACGCAAACTTTTGTTTTACTCACAAAAAAAAGCAGGATCTGAGCACCCAGAGTTCTCATTGACCAGGAGGAGGTTGCAGGACTGCTGGAAAACAGGCCCACAACAAACTCCCATACTATGTTGCAACATGGCCCTGACATCTTCTGGACATTAAAGTTCTCATGATTCTTTTTATGAGTGCCTGTGTTCAATTTTATTCTGCCTCGTTAAATATTTGCTGCAAACAAATTGAAACCAGAACTGTATAAACAGCAACACATAATAATTGTCATTTTAAACTAAACTAGAGGTTTTTCCCCTCTGACAATGGCCAGATGCTATAGAGGAAGGTGAAGAAATAACACCCATAACATAGAGAATAACCAATCTAAAGAGAAAGACTCTTCTCAGCTGCAGGAGGTGTTTGGTTTGTACCTAAATCACAAAACGTTACATGTCTTGTGTTTTAGTTCTCATACAGTATTCATGCATTTCTTCTCATTATTTATATAAATGTCTAATCCTGTCTGAATCCTTCTAGACTCAGTTGGACTCAATTACTTTTTCCAGCAGTGAGTCCTTCAGGTTAATCACATGCAATGTAAAATTACACATTTCTCTCTCCTCCCCCTCCCCCCCTTGCTTTCAAACACTCCCTGGAGTTTCCCCCCGCCCCACCAAACACTCCCTGGAGATAAAGCATCCCTTCTCCACTCACTGTTTTAAATGCCTTTGCTATATCCTCCTATTCATTGCCAGTATCAAGCCCCAATCCTGTGAAGATTTGACAAATGCGCTTATTATTAAATCTGCACATCAACCCTAGTTGCACTAAGACGCAAATTTAACAGTCCTCACCACCTCAGTGTCTCCAAATGCCGACAATCCTTCCCCATCTGTGGATCCCTTTTCCAGTTCTCTTATCTTTGAGATGAGGGAACAAGCACCAGGAACAAATGAGGTTCTACTGTAATCTCCTTAGTAGTATTTTCTAAGCTTCACTTCATTCCCTGCTACAGCTTAATATTTGAGCTTGCTTTTGCAACTGCTGTTGCATGGTGGGCGAATGCTTCCACAGAACTCTGGACTCAGAAGTCCAGGTCTTCCCCCCAAGTGGTTTTAATTAATTCACTTCTGGTCCTTAATTGTTTCAATGTGCTGCTGTGCATTGTTAAGCAGCTGCTCCTTGCGGCGTATATGCCACATGTGGAGAAGATACCCATGTGATAACACTATGAAGCCACTAAATAAATGTTACCACGCAACTTTGACAGCTCCCCCAGAACTTTTTCTAATGCTTCAACCTCTTTGGCAACCTTAAAAAATATCCTTTTTAAAGTCACATTGTCCCAGAAACACTTTTTTTCTCCTCTTTTTCCCATCTCCCCAAATAAAGGGGAACTCTACCAACTCCCAGGCAACACCACTGCTGCTGAGTTTTAAGCCCCACCCAAATCATACTTTTGTGCTCTGTTACATTACAACATATTTCACATAGTCTGTCTGTCTGGTGAAAATTTATAGTCATGCTTTGAAAGTCATTTGGATGAAAGATGCTGTAAGAATGCAAGATCATTATCATTTCACTTGGATATGATTTTACTTTCCTTCCGGTCCCTAAATTATCAGTGGCATGGTGCTGAACCGAGCTACAGCACAGCTGTATTCAGGCACTAGCATGAGTTCATTTTGGTCCAAGGTAAAGTGATGTCCCTAAATAGCAAATGGATTTCTACGTCCAAAACCTAGAATTCCTCACTATAGCTTTAAAACTTTATTTAAAAAAAAAAAAAACCAAACCAAAAACAAAAACCCAAACCAAACACCCCACATTCTCAAACATCTCAAAAAAATCCTTATTCCAGAAGGTGTAAAAACATAACACAGACTTTATAGTTTGGCCCTAAATGCTGGTGTACCACCCATGAAGAACTAAAAGTCATGTCTCAAGAGCATGTATGGCCACTGAACATGAAGAGAGAGCATTTTGGGGGTGAATCAAGGGCAGAAGTAGTTCTGGGAGACTGCAGGGGCAAACCATGACGACTCCCTGGAGACAACTACTTGCCAGCTGCTCAGCCCTTTAGGAACGAGGTCTAGATGTATGTGTGTTAACTATGAGGAGATACAGAAAAGTATGCAAATGAAGCATATCAAAATACCATCCCAGTGTTCAAAGAATGGTCTATCAACCCTGTCCGCATCCACTGGACAAAAGCAGCTTTTCTCCTGTCTGAGCAATCCACTAAGAATATAACATTTCAAATGCAAGAGGGACACTCTGTTTTTCTGGTGTTAACAAAAAAAAAAGAAAAGGTCTTATACATAAAGATGATGTTTTACAATCTCTGATACTATCTTACTGGGGTGATAAACAACACGAAGACATCACACACATTTTGCCTCTGGTTTACAAGATACTACACACCGGCTACACAAAGACAAGCCAAGAACAGGATTCGCACTGAGTTAGCATTCATTTACCCCTTTCACACAAGGTAACCCCATTTTCTTCAAGGGGCTAGGCCATGATCTGATCACTTTGTGCTCATATCTTCACACAGCTGTACCTCTTTACAGTGCTGGCTATAGGAAGCTATATATTTAGCAAATAGATTCTTACAGCAGTAGTAAAAGATGCACGTTCAAAGCATGCATTTACACACTGTCACTAAACATATTTTTAATTAGCTTTACCAAGGCTAAATTTAAATCCCAGCGTGACTAACATGCTTGCAATGCTTCAGCCTGTTTCTTAAATGAAAACATCAAAACCAAAACTGTAAAACTAATGGTTTCTCCAGGGCTATTCTCTTTACAGCATCTCAGTCCAGTTCGTATGCTGCTTCTCCCAGGCTTTGCGATGACACATAGCCACATTCCTTGCCAACACTTCTTTAACGCAACAAGTGACCTAGATCTTCTAACATTCAGAAAGAAAATGCCAGTTTCTTTGCAGAGCACGTTGATTTTTTTGTTATTTCTTCCACTTATTTCTTCTTGAAAAAGCAAGCAAGATAGCATTCGGTGATGCTGGCAGCAAGACAGTTAAGATGCTACAATTCAGGGAGAACCTCTACATAGTTTAAAAAGACAGGCATCCTGGCTATCAGAGGAATTCCCAGTGGGGATCAGTTATAGTACAGGATGTCATTGTATTCCTACATGTCACAGGTAAACTGAAAGTATGCCAAAAGCAAGTTTTCGTACATAAGCAGGCTGGCTGTGAGATTTCTGAAATGCAGCCACATGCAACCACTGCAAAAACAGAACAGTGCAGTCCCCAGCAACATTTGCTCAAGAGGCCTCCCTTACCTCTTGCTATTCCACGTAATATAATCATCATTAGCAAGACATGCCTCTGCACAGCCCTATAGGAAGGGAGGCTGCCTGTGTCTCTCTCCCTAGTTCTGTGTGGCCTCACAGAAGTATCCTACAGCCTTAACTCAGTGTTAATAACACTGCAAGATTAAAGCGCTGCCATCCTGTCACCCTTTGACAGCTTGGAATGGGAGGTTTTAAACTCAACTGAGAGCATGATACTGTGCTACAAAGCCAGTTACCCTTCTAATTATGCATTTTGTGTTTGGAACTGGAAAAGTAAAAGACAGTAATCTTTCAGGCTTCCATTTTAAAACTCATAATAAGCTCAGGTTTCGTTTTTGAGTGTCTGTTCCACGCACAGCCTCTACCCAGCTGATGACCACATCGAAGAGTGCTACTTGGGATATCCCTGGAGCAGACATCTGTACCTGAACCCGGAAGTAAGGAGAAAAATATTCCATAAGAAGTCATTAATAAGGACTACGATGCTATGGAACTACTATGCCCACAACTGAAGGAAAGGACAGGAAGAAAGAGCCTACTCAAAACCAAAAGGCAAGCTGAATGAGATGCCAAGGCTTTCTTTTTGTTAACCGTATACCTGTCTACAGGTAAAATCACTTGGTCCCATCTGAAATCTCCTATATATCTTCTTTGTGGGTCTCCAGCAGTTGAGAGGCATCTTCCACCATGCAAAATCAATGTCAGCACACCCTATCTTCCTTCTCCATCTCCAAGACAGTTCCTTGGAGAAGACAGCATTTGGAGCAGACAATAGTGCAACGCAGTTTCTGTAAGGAGCCTGTCAGCTCCCTGGGAACTGCTTTTCTCCTTCTGCCAAACATACGGTCAGAACTACACCCTGGCCTTGGTCTAGGCAGTTGGGACAGGCTGTAGGACCCTGATTCCAAAGAGTCTGATTTAGCCAAAAGGGACCAACATATACTATAAATCAAGAGACAAAACAGCACGCTGCAGCAAGGGCAAAGACCAGCCAAGTCCTTGCCTGCTGGTTGCACAGGAAACTACACTTGACCAGAACATCTGGGACCCAAGAGCAAGATAAAAAAGAAATCACAGAGCTGGCTCAGAAGGGCATATGGGAGGGCAGGAGCAGGCTCAAAGAAAATGTGAGGGTTTTCATATTCCAAAAATGTTTATGGTTCCAGGCACCATTTAAATCTCAACCCATATTTAGGTCAGTGTTGGAAAGAAAAAAATCCAAACTAAAACTTCTTTTCTGACATATATTTCGAGTCAAAGAGCAGCTTATGTCCTTGGTCCTAACTGGGATACAGATTAGTTAGATAGACATTTTTGTAATGTTTTTCTGACTGAACTCTCCAACACAAGCTTTTTGCCAATGTATGTGACTGTAGAGGTGTTTAGAAGCCAAACTTGTGGTCATATGCAGTGTGTAGCAAGAGACAATCATTCAAAATTCATTTCTAAAACACCACAAAATTCTCAGAAAAGGTAGTTATCAAATAATATCAGTGTTAAGAAAACACAAAAATATTTATTGATAGATTTGGTACTTTTCAGCTTTTTCCCTTTCAGAATTTCGAAGGTATTTAAAGCACCCTTCCACAGCAGTTCGTTTGTAGTTTTAGAAGAACATGTTCTGCTATACACCCAATATTACAGTATTAAAGACACCTTGAGACAAGTAATGTTTTGAATCAATCTCTGCCTGAACAAACCCCAGAGCCAGAAGTTCAGCTATGGCCAAAAAAAGAAAGCAGAAAGAAAAAAACATGTATCTAAAATCCGCTCTAGACATGTAACCAACAGCTATCTAAACCAGGCAGCACTGGCCATGAGGTAGCATAGTATTTCTCTGCTATCTGGATATTTAAGACTCAAAGGAAGAGCAGTCTGTGTCATCCATCAGTAGAGCAAGAAACCTGATGCTTGAGGACTGGCTCTGAAAGCTTAGCAATCATTTAAGATGTGGAGATACAGTCTCTATAGGCCTCCTCTGGTGCACAGAGGCTTGGGGGAACTCCCGTTCCTGGCTGCATTTCCTGTGACCTGCCCAAATAAGAACTCCAGAGACAGAGTGCAGGTCTCTTCCTCACTCCTTCCTGGATAAAGGACTCCAATAGGAAAAACATTTGCAAGCATTAGGGAGCCCCTCCTGTCTCAAAGACTCATTCCTCTCTGCTTCCTTCAGATTCCTCGAGGGCTGGACACCGGTCACCCACCCCACCCCACTCCCAACCCCTGGAAGGGTGAGATAAAGCACTCTAGCTGGTTAACAGGGACGTCTACAAAAGTCACTTCACAGCATTTTAAAAACTCTTGTTTGCTTTTCATTTTGCAGTCTTCTTGTCCATCTGCCCATGCCACACCCATGCCTTTCACTGCTCATTTTCTACAGCACTGCATACGCTCTATTATTCTTACACCACTGTTCCCCCTCCTCCAATTCCACACCAACAGTTTCTAACACCTCTCTGCTACTTTTCTGCATCCACTTCTCCATATTCCACTTCCCAGTGCATATTCAGACATCTGCACAAACAAGGCACTCTCTTCATCGATTGCCCTGCCTCCCCACTGTACTCCTCACTCCCACCTGCCCCACTCTCGCTGCCTCTAGAACAACAACTTCAAATCTAAAATTTGACAGCAACCTCCTCTTTGCATACTGGTCTCTCCAGCAGCAGGAGAGACAGGCACCACTGTCTACCTTGAATTAACCAAGGCTTTACAGCCACACCTTTTCTTCATCAGCCTGGATAAGACTATGGGGGACTTCTACCATGAAGTAGTGGCTCCGAAATGTTCCCCTCTGCAGTCTCTCTTCTCCAGACTCTGCTCTTGTCTTTATCTCTTACATACAACCAGCTCTGCACAATCAACGTCCCTCTCTCTGATTATACATCTGGATCTCTCTTTTTCTCGTCACAAATTCCCACATTTTTCCCTCAAAAATGCAACTTCCATATCAATGATCTACGCCAATCCTCCCCTTCACTGCACACTTACTTGCTCTTATATTTCCTCTTGGCTTAGGAACATACAATTGGAGGATGCTGTGTTCTGCTGTCAAAGAAAATTACCTTATAATCTCTTCACCAACTGATCCAGCTCCAATGTTGATGCTGTTGGGTTCTTTGCTTCCTTCACTCTTGCTGGAGCGCCACTCCACTATCTCATTGGTCTGACGATTTGAAACTTTCTTCTAATTTCTAACAATTTATACACCAGTCTATAGCTGGTATGAATGGTTCTTTTCCCTCCCTTGTGCTTACTTCATGGTTTTTTATATGTATTAATCATATACTCCCTAAATCTTCATTTTGTTAACCTAACTAAGCTATAGTCTTCAGATTATAATCAGACATATTAATGTTTGATGACCCCAAAAGTCCTCTCCTGTCTCCCTTCCAGTTTAAATCAATTTTCTCAAAAATGACCAGAATTACAGACTGTGAGCCAGGACACTCTACAAGGGGGTTCACGCTTCTCATCTCTGCTGGCAATAATCTAAAACAACAGAGCACCACATTTGCTTTTTCTGTTTTGCATCGTGCTGGTGGCTCACATGTCCTGTGATTGTCGAGTACACCCAAAGTTGGAAGGGACGAGGACAAAAAAAATATCATCCTATAGCAGAAATTATTTTCATTCATTCACAAACATGCCTTTGCATTCTGTGCTACTTAATTTCAACCCACTTCTGTTACAGCAATCCTGAATGTCAGCCTGTAGGATATTTCCATCCTCCAGGTGTTTTCTTCCTCTGCCAGACCATCAGATTTTGTCAGCATGCTTCTGCTTTTATGTCACTGACCCTAATGAACATGACAGCAGTTCAGTCGCAGGACTGACCCACGTAGAGCTCCTGTAGGCGCCTGTCTCCAGACCAAAAGTCCCTCCTTCAGCTTGAGCTGCAGCAGCAGCTCTTCTTCAACAGGTCCTTCGCCTACCTTTTAATTCCTCAGTCTCTCCAGAGACTAATTTTTTCAAGTGATTTCAAGAGCAGACTTTCAAACAAACAAACAGATTAAACCCACAGCCTTTTTAAATCCAGAAGACCAGTTATTGTCATGAGACAAATATCTCCTACCTACTTAGATTACACCTCCCCCACCCCAAATACAGGCACCACTGCTGTTCTCCAGTCATACAATGTCATTTCTGACTTGACAGATGAATTAAAACTCCCTGTTGCTCGACTATCATTTCACACACCGGTTCCTTTGTAGTTCTGGGCTGAACACTACCAGCTGCCCAGTGTGGGCACACGTCAAACTCTTACGCAAAGACAAAACATAAAGACATGCGAAAGCCCCATGTGCCATCGTTACCGTCAACTTGCAGGTTCACCTTTGTCATCTTTATATAAAATAGGCAAAAATTTATTTAGTTTTTTGGGTTATATGCAGATTAACTTTAATTCCTATCTCATCTTCTCTGTGAAGCAGACTTTTTTTGTTGTTCTTATATGGCTGACAAACCTTTAGCTGTTTGGTCTCATTTGCTTTGTAAGGCTTGACTTTTGGCAACTCTTATTTTAACTCTTACATACAACTTTCTCTGCTGACAAGAGCTTTTCTCTATTTGTCAAAACCTAATTCCTTAAAAAATCTTTTTTAGATGATTATTCCTGCACCCTTTTCTGAAAGCTTTTTCCCTTATTCAAACTAGAAGTCAAGGTAGCATTTGCAGTTTTGACTCACAAACTTCCAAGCTCACACATTCAACTATCTGAACTTCCTATGCCACTTGACTTCACAAATACTTCCCACAGTTTCCAAGTGTGCCACTGTAAAGCTAAGCATCTCACAGATCTACTCTACTTACTTTTCTACAGGATTTAATCATTTCCTGAAAACCAATTTAGGGCAAACCCCACCAACACAGCATCACCTCCTATTGGATCAGTCATATCTGATGAAGGAATCAGCTGGCAATAGCATCTACTGCCTTGGTTCAATTCTTGGCAGTTGCCAAGAACATGAACCCATCCAGGTAGCCTTAAACCACCCCCTCACTTGCTTCTTTGCTATTTATATGGTCATTCATTTTCTTCCTGCCTTATTGTCTTACACCATTCATTCTTTTCTCTTTCCATCTAAGGCCCATTCTGCTAGCCCCTAGCTTTGGTGCATCTTCAGTGTATGCATCCACTGGCATCTGGCACAAACACAACAACCAGGCCAGTTACCTTCACTAGAAAGGCCTTTTTTCCTTCCCCTCTTTCTTCAATTTTGTCCACTCCATAGTCAAGCAATTTCGGTATTTCAGTTTAATCTCATTCCACATCTGCAGTCCCAGCTCCTCAAATTCTCCAGCCCTTGTTCCTCTTTGCAGAAGACCCCTTGAACAATTCTCATTTCTACCATTTGACAAGTGCAGAAGTTTCTTTCCTGCGGTCCTCCTCTGATCCTTTCACTTGTCCAGTGGATCCAATCCCACCTCATACTGCTTTCTCTTGTACCTTTTGCCTCCCATAGTCCCATCTCTCTCCTAATCAAAATTTCTTTCAGTCTCACCTCTTAAACCCTACCTCTCCACTTACTTCTCTACCTGCTGCTTCTTCCTTTCTCTTTCAACTAACTGTTTACTTTTCAGTTTACTATTTACAATAAATCACTGACTGGAGTTCACCTTTTCCAATGCCATCAGTATACTGCTCCTGGCAACGGAAATTCAGGTGTTTAGCAGCTGATCCACTTTTATAGCCACTGCTTCACTGTTCTTATCTGCTTCTGGCTACCGTATGATTCAGCTTGTCTCTGTTTCATTTCATGGGTACTCGGCTGTCAGTTCAAGATCAAAAAAACCCCACAGAACTCTAAACTTTTCACCTGTCTTTTCTGCTTTGTTGTCTTTTCTTCATGGACAATAGCACCATCCTGTTTGACACACAGGGTGCCAGCCTCCCTATGGGCTGTCTTGACATCCTCAGAGGTAAGCTGAATCTCATTTTTCAGGTTCTTTCTGTGTCGTAGTTTTAAAATACAACCTTCTCTTTCTAGCCACATCATTAAAATTCCTTGCTGCACTCTCAAACCTTCTATTCCAGTTACCGATATGCCTTTTTCTCTAGCCTGACGTAATGTCATTCAAAATGATGCTGAATGTCCACTCAAAAGCCTGCTGCAGAAAGCATTCTCCTCATGCCCTCTTTTGAGCGTGCCATCCATCCATACAAATCTCCACTTCTCCATCCTTCTTTCTCACAAAGAAATTAGGCCACATATCTCAGCATCCATGGCCATCATGACTTGTTCCCAATCTCCACATCATCTCTCTCAAGATCCTGGAGACCTCTCAAGGTCTATCCTGGAGACACCAAAACCCACTTCGTTTTCAAAAAACACCTTCATGCTCTCTCTTGTTGAACCTATCGTGTTTGGGAAGTATTCCATCTCAACATCTCCAGAAGTTACACTTGACTTTTGAAGTTTTGCTAAGACTCTCCATTGCCCTGATGTCTACAAATAACTTGAGAAGAATCGGACTGTCGCAAAATTGATACCACTGCCTCAGATACCAATCATCAGCTGAGACAACATATGTGAACAGACAAGCCTCATTTGATATTTAGTCTATAATTTCTTTTTAGTCAGGATAGTGCTTTTGTGCAGCATCTGTCACAATACTGAGCTACTGCCAGTGCTTTTAATATTTCATAATACTGTAGTGCCTAAAGTCTTAAGATTCACTAAATATTTAGTGACAAAACCAGTAGCTATTATTGGCATCCTTTGATGTCTAATATTAAATTTAAAGCTAAGAAATTTGGTGTTTATACAAAAGCTTCACACTTTTGCAAGTTATGGAACTGCTGATGACTGCATAAGTCAAGCCTGTTTGTCTTTTTCTTTCATTAATTGTAGAAGTTCGAAACACAAGAAAGACACTTCTGTATTTAAATAGGCAAGTGTTTACGGTGCTTAAGCTGTAATCTTATGATTGGCTTTTAAACAGAGCATTCTCTCATAACAGGGCCAACAATTCAAGAACCCCAGATGGGTTCTTAGGATAGAGAATTTTAAGAAAGGTTTATGAGACTTCTTGAAACATAAAAGATCTAGGTTCATTCACTTACTGGTACCTGTACAAGAATGTATTTAAGCAAGATTTTAAGATTCTGAGTAATTAAAGGAATTGGTAATAAATCGCAACACACTCAGAATAAATAAGACCTTTTATATTCCTTTCAACACAGGTTCTATGAAATTTTCAGTTAGATCTGCATTTCCCTCAGACATATCAAATAATTTACCATCTAACACTTGTCAGCTGAAAAGCCTCCAAATCACTTGACAAATGCAGCACCACTAAGAACTAACAACTCTGGAACCGATGGATCAACCCCCTGCTCTGATACCACACAATTTTTAATAGCCACATGCAACATCGGGGTTTTAAAAAACTTGGGCTTTTCAAGTCACAAGGAATTTGACCTGCACCAATGAACCACGAGAAGCTCAATGCCTCAGAGAAGGTCAAACGGCTAAGAAGACCTTTACAGGACACAAACTGACACTGAAAAAAGTAACTTTTTAAAAAGTAAATCCACACACGCATATAATCAGTAACAGAGTTACTATACTTGGTACAATGAAGGCTCAATACTTGCTGATGTACAAATAGCTTGTTCCCATACTCTTCAGTTGACCTTGAGTCTTCAACCTAAGCCTGACTTAGAGCACCATCAAAAAAATTAAGACCAACATTGATAAATCCAACAGCTTATTAATTTACTGCTATGAATTTCAAAGCATAGAAAAAAAATTATCAGAAACCCCTATAAGCTCCAGATTGGAGGGGGGAGAGGAGGGGAAATCACCTGATGACAATTATAAAAGACACTCTTTTCAAGGGAAAACTGCTGGGGGTGGGGATGGTTATTCATAAATAATGTTCTGGGTTAGAGGCTATTTATTGACTTTCGGACCACAGTAAAGCCATTAATAAAACAAGATCACAAAAAGAGCTTAAAATATTTTATGTTCTGAAGAGCTTAAGGGAAAAAAACCCAGCCCATATGTTTAAAAATATTTTTAAATAATATGCATGAGATTTTTTGCTCATGAAAGATGCCAGCCTGGAAGCTGAAGTCACCAATTTATGCCCCGAACAGGTGCAGACTTCTGACACACTGCCTCCTTCCCCAGAAGCACAGCTCAATTCTGACCTGAAAAAACTAACACTAGGCTCAGAAAGCCAAAACTCACTTCCGTGACCTTGTCCTCCTATTAGGATTGGCACCATCAGCTGTGGTGATGATCTCAGCAATACATATGCACTCTTCCTTTGAGAATATGACCAAGACCTGGCAAACTCCTTCTACATACAAGGAACAACACAGCCGAAACAGGATAAAATTCTACTTTTCTGAAGTACGTTTATGGGACACAGACACATTCAAAATGATCTCCACCTCTTACACAAAACCACCAGCTGGGAAATTTACAGGAGCTCAAAAATACTTTCTAATATTTTTCCTGGTAAAAACAGGAGGCAGAGATGGGAAATCTGCCACTCGAAGCAGATTTGAAATTAACTGTACTGATTAGAACTCTATGTACTTCTTGGAAACATGGGAAGGGGAGATTCTAAGCACTGTCTGTAAGCAGGACAGAATTTGCTTATCTTTCTTGACTGTGGTTTCAGCAGTGCCGTATTGCGTTATGTCATGGACCTTCACAAGAAAATGCTTAGATATAAATCTCAGGGCAGTTTTAAGAGTCTTTAAAATGCCAACCTGGATACTACATCAAACCAAGTTCTTACATTATTGCCTTTGATCCCGAAGAAAATATATACACGTAACAAAATAATATGAAAGTTATAGCCACCTCCTGAAGATCTGCCTCAAACTGCCACAGCTGAACTGATTCCAATGAAGTGAGGATATTTTATATCAGCTGGGGACTTGGCCTGACAAAGGTGAAGGCACCCAGCAGCATGCCAAATCGAGTGCATGTGCATTTAAGCTCTTTTTACTTACCACTAACGCCTTCATGCTTTGAAATAGACCTTTGAAAAACAGTACAGAGCTGTAATTCTTGCAGAAATACAGACAATTAATTTCTCATCTGGCTGAGAAAGCAATACAAAAAAAAGACCCAAACCTATATCCACTTAAGTTTTGAGGAAGTTTCTGCTAACTTTTGAGAGACCTTTATTAGTCAAAACACCATGACTATTTGCTTGGGAGACCCGAGATAGGTTCCTAACAGCAGAAACAAGCCATGGCTCAGTCTGAACTAACTGTTAAACGTTCAGCTTCTCAGGCCATAAGCTAAGATCCTTATTTCTGCACCAAGTATCATCTGACCCATGGCCACAACTGGTCAAATCTTTTTTACACATCAAGAAAAGAGGAAGAGTCAACATAAGGAGAGAGTTATTTAAGATGATCCAGACAGACAATTTCAGTGTTTTGGTCTTTTTAAATAGTGAGAGCAGTCAGTGCTAAAAGTTAATATCATAACGATTTGCGTGGAATTCAGCTCCCTGGAGCAGGCTCCAAAGTCCATGAGCAGCCTTCCAAAATGCCACCACGCCAGCTTTACTTACCCCTAGCCATCTTGCTCCTTTGTTGGCAGCCTGCTGAATCTGCACTCTTTTCAGGGTGACATGGTAAACAGCTCCCTCTTCCACCTCTTCACCCCAGTCCTGAATTGTGCTCTGCCAGGAAAAGGGTAAAGAAAAAAAAAAAAAAAAAAAAAAAAAGAAAGGAACATTTTCCTTCTTCTGCTAACCACAATCTATACCAGGTGCTCTACTGCTTCGTGCAGAGCTGAGGGCAGACGACGGGCTGCACAGAGTAAATACAACAATCAAAGCAATACAGGATACTTTTAGATTGAGGGAACGCTGGAGATATTCTTGGCAAGCTGTCCTTTGCTGTGGTATCAAGATACCCTGACTTTCCATTTAACTATTTTTCCTAGACTAGCACATATTTTAAATAGTTGTATAAAGTCTTTTCTAAGGAAATAGTTTGGTTTTGATTAGCAGTCTTCTCTTCCCTCTCCCTCCCCCTCCCCCCTTTTCTAAAGCAATTAATCTCTTTGGCCTTTCATTTATGGAAGGAATTGCACTTTTTAAAACTGTTGAATTACTTAGGCAGACAGCCTTTAAACTTTGAAGCTAACAAGCATTTAAAATACAGCAACCCTTTATTTCTTTTGACAGGAGGGATCTAAAGCACTTGTGGTTTGCTTTTCCAAAACCTATTATTTCAAGCTACAAAAAAACTTTACAGAGTCGAGGCTTTAAAACTCACAAATAATAGAAAGCGGATGAAAAAAAAAAGTGCAATGTCTTCCAAACTTTAACTGAACATGTGCTGCAATGACTCCTCATTTCCTAGATTATTAACCGTACAAAAGAGCACAAGCCGCTGCAACGCGGACAGAAAACACGCATCTGAATTTCTCCAACGGGTAACTAACTTCCCTCTCTGGAGCACTCTCTTCATCCTCTCCGTGTCAGGCACACACACACAGTTACTCGTGAAGATAAGCATCACTCGGAAGCGAGGAAGAGCAGAGAGGCTCCGGGAAGCAGCGGGCGGCACGGCCGGCCACCCCGCGGACACCGGCACCCCGCGGGCAGGGGAAGGGGGGACGGGACACCCGGTTACCATTTTAGCTTTCCACAGCAATTTCATTCTCGATGCCTTCTCGGGCGCCTCGACGGGGCACGCCGCCGCTCCGCCCTGTCAGCGGCCGCCGCCGCCGCGGG
>WAAD01027770.1:31509-43986 GCA_013389945.1 Fregata magnificens
GGTGCGGGGAGCCGCGGGACGGGGCGCCGAGCCGCCTTTGGGGCTCCCTGCCCGCTGCTGACGGGTTTTGAACTGTTCCAGAATAAAAACCCACATACACAAAGGCAGGAATTTTAAGCCAGGCTTAATTTTAAAAACTTATTTCTACAAGTTTGAAAGTAAGGAAATTAAACCTTACAGTAAACCCCAACACCGCTGCTAGCGGCGGTACTCTACGTTGTCAGTCCTGCTCTGCAGAGGCGCGAGGAGCCCGCCCAGCACTCGCCCACTGGGCAATTCAGGTGGCTCAGACAGGAGCAGAGAGAGGGCCTTCCTCCTCCTCCCCCTGCCCACGCCAGCCAGGCTGTGCCAGGGCAGGCAGCCCCCGCCATGCCGGCCGGGCAGCAGCAGCAGGCCCCCGCAGCCCTCTGCAACCCCGTCCTGTGACCATCAGCAGAGAACCTCACCCTGACAGGGAGATGCAGAGTGGGGACAGGAGATGTGCCGGTGTGTAGCAGCAGGTAAGAAACCCGTGATAAACAGTGGAGCCATGAGGAGCAAGGAGCAGAGACGTGGGCTGTGCAGTCAGAGATGTGGAGGGGAACAGGCCTGAGTTCCTGGTTTGGGGAGATAAGGTTTAGGGTGTTGGGAAACTGGAGGCATGGGGAAAGCATTCCTACCCATTTGACCTGTAAAACTGGCATTAGGAAACAATTCCTGACTATTTTCACCTGTCTCACCTCAAGAGAATGACTCTTCCTATTCAAGAAGAAAAGTTTCTCATACTGATTCTGTAATCAATAGATTATAGTCTATCATATTTCCCACCTACCGCTGTATATAGACTAAACGCACAATACCCTCATTTTTCTTCTGTGGGAGTCCCTTGCTCACAGACAAGCCTGTATAAACCACAATCATCAACTCTGTACAAGCACTAGCTGCAGACATCAGCATGCTAACACAAGGATCTCAAACCACCTTAAAACCACTAACTTAAGTTGCCTCTTGAGCTGCCTTTAGTTACCTGGTTTTTTGGACTTACAAATGAAAGCAGAGAGGAGTTAAGTGCACAAATTACTGTACAAGTCAATGAAAGCAGTAAGAATTGAACCAGAGAGTTCAGATCCCCTGAACCTCAGCACTAACAGCCAGTATATTAACATATTTATACACAAGTGTTACTACCAATTATCTCAGGAGCAGTGCTGCAGAGAGAGACTATTATCACTTGCAGCTGTTAACATGAGGAAGCATATGAGAGCAAGGAACATTATTCTAAGCTACGAAACCAAGACTGAGCTGTGTTGTCACAGGTGACCTGATCTGATTATTTGCCAGGCTGTGCATTTAGTTTATTTGTGTAACACTGAAGTGATCCATAATATGCTGAGGCAGATACAGACTTTAATAATCTTACTAAAATGTATTGTAGCATACAAATCAAAGTCTAGCTTTTCCAAAGTCCCTTGGCTTCTCCTGTAAAACTGCACAGAGCATTTTGAATGCTTTAGATTTTGCAAACCGGTTTTCCACATCATAATTTTTAGGTGCAAAAAAGAGAGTCTGCATTGCATTCATGTAGCTAGCCCAGCAGGCATGCAAGCAGTTTCAGAACAAATTGCTATTGAACAGGACAAACATATATTAGCATATGAAAATGGATATCCAGCTACAAGGAATATAATACCAAAGCGAAATAATTACTCTGTACTGGAATAAAAGCTTTATCGTGGTATGGTGTTCTGGTGCCACAATAACTGCACTAGTGCTGCTACCATTACTTTGGATGGTAGTCACCAAAAACCAGTAGATATTTCTAACTATTTCTTTAATAGTAAGAAAATGGCAGTGAGTTAATTCAGTGGGAAGGAGCACACGTATTTGACTCAATTTGGCTTCTGTTGAATCACAGATTTTAGACTTGGTCCTTAAGGAACACCTTCTCATGGAGAGACAAGCTCAGAACTTTTCTTTCAAGGCAGGGCACAAGTTCTCTCATTGATGATGTTTCTGAATCCTCTTGGTCACTGACAAGTGACAGGGAGAAGCTCGGTCAGGAAGGAGTGCCAGATGAACTCATCCAGTTTAGCAAGTAGCAAAAAGCTACCCTTCTTATTAATTAGATTTGCCATTAGTCACACTTAGAGTTGAGTAGACTATTTTCCAGATTATTTTTAGTGAGATATGGTGCCCAGACTTTGTAACATTAGACACAGATACACCCTTCCAAAAAAAACCCACAAATTGAAATCACAGTGAAAGGTTATGGGACAGACAGTAATCACGGATATAATTCTGTAATATATCAAATTGCATCCTACTTTTGTAACAGTATTTTGAATTTACACGTTGTCTTTCATCCTAACAGACTGCAAGGACTGCACAAACAAGGTGCTGTATAAACTGCACCACTGACACGTGGTCACACCTGGGCTGCTGAACAAGAACCCGCAATACACACAATGGCACGCAGGGCAATAACGGGAGACAGAAATTTTGGCCAAGGTGATGAGATCTATAGGGCAACAGATAGATGTATTTTACAAGAACAGAGAGTTACATACACTCTTCCAGATTTGAAGCATCATACAGTCTAAATCACACACAAATGCTAATCTTTACCCCTAGATCTCAGCTCTGCCAACATGCACCTGAGATGGCAAATGGTTGTTTTCTGGGTTTTTCCAGTATCATCCACCCTTTGCTGTCATGGGTGCTAAATGCACTTGTCAAGGTAGATATACTTAAGAGGCAGCTATTTCCCAGCTCAACAGCTTTCTGAGTGAGCCTTGAAGATGATAGATTTACAATGGGATATTTGGTTCTGTAGTGCCCTCAGTCAGCTGATCCGGGAGGGAAGTATCAGAATTAGCCTGAAGGAAAAATTCATTGTCTATGCTAAGAGTTATTGCTCTTTAAGGATGAGGAAAAAAAAAAACCCAATATTAAAATAGCCTCTCTTTTATAGAAACCTTCAGTATTTTGTTGCAAGGGGAAAACTGCAAGACGGCCAGGACAACACACAGTGAAACTTAGTCTGGCAAATTAATTTTATCTTTCTTTAGCCCCTACCTAGTATGCCAGTTCAGAAAAGCACGTAAGCAGTAGCTTTACTTCAGCATGAGCTTAAAACACATCAAAGGAACTAAATTCTTAAGATTCTTTGATGAACTGGAGCCTACACCCTGAAATCAAAGCGAATCGCAGGTTCAAACCTCCATGGGACTAAGTCTTCTCCCCACAAGAATTACATCAAACATTGCATTGCAAAAAGCCCAGCAATCACATTTTCAACAGATTTTCAGTGAAAAACTCTTTATCCAAATCCTCTGCCAATTCTAATATTTGCAGTTTTCCAGTTCCTTGGAGGTCTGGATTCTATCAATAACCATCTAACTTGGGAAAAGGATATGTGTAGGTTGGGGTGGTATCTTCATTAAAGCAGCTGACAGGGAATGGGATAATGTTTTCCAGCATAGTGTTCCTTTCTTATGCCACAGTATTTGCTTCTTTCCAGCTAAACAAAGAGGTCAGTTTAAATATATTACCTCTTTTGACAGACCTTGTCTGTATTTATGTCGTCCCATCTCATAGCTACAACAACGTTGTTACGTGGAATACAAGAAATTTCTCTTGGACTGGTAGAATCTTTCAAAGTGAATGAAACATACTGTACTGGCTACAAATTTAACAGAAGGACCCATTTTAACTCCAACTCCTGTCATTAACTTTTACCAAAACATGCGTGTCTGTGTATGTATACATAACATGTGTATTTATTTGGTCTTTTAGAGAGAAAGGATTATGCTCAGTCTAGGCTCCTAAAACTCTGCCTCGTATCCAAACACTGATTACTTAATACTGGAAAGGAGGAAAAGCATATGTAACATTTAACTTCCATTTAGTTGCATTCTAAGACCATTATGTAGTGTTCAACCACTTATTGGAGACTGAGAGACAGGATCGGAACGCATAGGAAAACGTGAAGACAAAGCAGGCTCTGATTAATCTAAAAGATGTTATGTAAAGATTTCAAGGACCGAAGGAAGCATGAAAAAGAATAAGAACAGTCTGCAACTCAGTTTAGTAGAACTGCTGTTTTGCTCTTTCAACAGACTTTAATCACAAAACCGATCTATACCAATGAACCACACTTATGGTCAATGCTGTGTTAAATATTTGGTTCTTTCCAAATCACGTTCACATGCAATAACTACATTCCTGCCATAATCAAGCCCTGTGCCTGCCCCTTCTACTGAATCAGAATTGTTCCTTTAATACATCTGATCACATATTCCTTCCCACTTGCAACAAGAAAGAAATACAAATCCACTTGTGAATGCAACCTTACACTTCTCACAGCGAAATGTTATATAAGAAAATACTTTGGGGTCTGGAAAGTTCTCAAACCACAGATCATTGACCACTTACAGCCCAACAAGAACTTGCCGACTGTCCACAGAGAAATAAGTTAGTCACAGAGTGATGATTTTTCCTTGTTTTCAGCTGTTGCTACAGCTGGCATGCAGACGCTTTCATGAGAAGACAAAGCAAAAGACCTATAAACCAGCTGGAAATAAAGAACAGCTAGTCTCACTGCCTCTGCTAGGGGCCTAACAGAAGGAGAAGAGGAAACAGAAGTCAGAGATACCCAAATAAGGAAAATATTCAGGAGAGCAAAGGAAAAGGACAAAGTAACCAGGTGATGTAAGAATCAGCCCGGACAGCTTCTCCATGAGAGAAAGGCATCACACAGCCGAAAGGGAAAGCCAGGTACCAGAGATCTGCATGCAAATTAGTTTAACTGGGAAAGGACGCTCAGTGGGAGATGGGAAAGAAAAACACACCACTGTCTCATTTTTTTTCCAAAAAAGGGAAAACACTCCTTGCATTAGAAAAAATGTAAGTTAGGCCATGGTTTCAAGATGTTCCTTTCAATGCCAGTGCCAGCTCAAGCAGTTTCCACTCCCTGGTGCTTGATTGTGCCAGGGGCTAGAATTGTTTGCATATTGGATATGCTAGACATTTCCTAGTAACCATGCCTTTGCATTAAACATTTCCCAATATTATCTTTTTTTCTTTTTTTTTTTTTTTTTTGTAAGAAGCAATGGTTACCACCTCAAGGGTACTACCTATACATGTGCAACCGTTAATTGGAAGAGTATTCCACAAGTCAGTCTGCCTGTTCATCCTGTAGGAAATATGAGAATCTATCATATAGAATAAAGCCTGTCCAAAGAGACACCCCTGCAACGGATGATGCATTAGAAGAGCATGCCTACAAAAGGAGATAAATGCTGTTTCTATTAAGGCTATCTCATTAGTTATTATTTGTCTGGTTTCTTTATAACCACATTTAGTTCTTGCTTTCCATTTATGTCACATGCCCTCAATTTGATAACTAACAGGTGCTACAGACTACAGTTCTTGAGGTTGAAACTATTTTGAAAAAAAAATCACACACAGATGAGCCAGAAAAGCTACAGAATGCAGACACTATAGAAATGCAAACACAAATCAGTTTTATATTGTGTTTTAATGACTGTGGACTCTGACCTGTAGCTTGGCTGCAGAGAGCTCTTTACCAGAGTTACCATATGAAAATTACCTGGTAGTATTCCTTTACATTGTGTACACCTGAGTTCCTGCTTTCCACTCAATTACACAGTTAGTTTGTCAGGGAGTGCTTTAGATCTGCTTAACATTCAGTGCGCTACAGTCTCACCTACACCGAAGGTCCTTTACAGCACAAAGCACCTCACAGGCACATACCTCATGCAGTCATTTCCATCAGTACAGGGGCAATACTTTGCGCATGTTGTGTGCTGATGTAGAGGGTAACAGAGGTGAGTCAGGTCCTCCGTCCTCCTCATTTGAAAATAAAGTAACCTGAATATTTATATGCTTTAAATGAATGAGATGCACTGTCACTACATGTCAGCCAGTAAGAAAAATTGTTGGGATCAAAAATTAAATTTGAATTTCAAACCACTGACTAATCAAAGCAAAAGAAACGTTACATTACACAGTCTATGCCTGATCTTCCACTGTCTGCAACCTTTGCAATCCTTACTCTTGTGCAAAAAGGGAAAAACAATGTTCCCCACTCACTCTGAACAGTGTTGAAAGATGTGACAATGCAGTAGCAGCTCAGTAAAGAACCAGATACACAAGTTGATCATAATCTGTCTTCGTTGACACTAGAACTAAATAGAAGCCTTCAAGTAATTGGAAATACTAACCAGCTTCATGGTAAAATGCCAGAGGAAATGCAGCAGAGTTCCCGTACATAAAACTAAATTAATGATTCATAAGGCTGCATAATTAACAATGCTGAGTCAAAAAATTATGTAGTTAAGGAAGCACATCCAGCCTTCCCTTGACCTCTCATTTCACATGTGATTGCAATTAGATAGGCATGCACTGTTTCACAAACTATGCTGTCCAATAGGATATGGCATGTTTTTGTATAATCTCAGATCTAGGTGGCATATCCCCTTCAGGAACAGCAAGTCCTTAGACTTCCATTTGTTAAGACTTCAAAGCAATGCTGCTTGCAAAACCACGGTCACATCACTGGTAAACAGCACCACCTGCAACATCATATGGAGAAACAACAGCATATTTTACTCCCTGTCCCCTGAGCCTTTTGACTCAAGATGAGTGTAAGTAGTGCCAGTGTACCTCAGAGTCTGGTTTCATACCTGCCCCCTACTCAGTCTGCAGAAACCTCTCTTGGTTCTTTGGAAACCACCTGTAGGAGCAGAGGCAGCAGGTCCTAGGAACTTGAGTCTCAGTAATACATATTGTAAAACACACAGAAAGTTTTCTTAGGCCATAAGCACTTCATGAGGTCTTCCGTTCGTTTTCCAGCCCCACTTGTCCCTGCTGCTTCAAAGCAACATCTTTCTTTAGTTTCGTGCTGTATAGCTACTCAGGAGTTCACAGCAAATCCTCTTCACTGCACCCTTCACAAGCTTTGAAGGAAGAAACAAAACCCTGAAGTGCTTGCTGAGTACATGGTTTTCTAAGGCTCGTAACTCAGTCAAATCAAAGCCAAAACTAAGGCACTTCACAGTTATGGCTATTTCAATGCCAAATTTTAGCACACAGGCCTCAGCCACTCACGCTGCAGAGCTGTTCAAAAGAAGGCAGCAAAAAGTCTTTATGGAGGGGAAAAATAGTTTTCCACTCTCCTCATACTCACACATGGATGAAATGGTTTTGCTCAAACTTTCCAAAAAATTCACCTTTGAGCAGAGTCCAAGGGCCTCATTTGAACAATTTTAAAACTTTCTGCAAAGAATAAATACTTTAATCATATAAAAAGGCATTGCTCAATTACAAATTTGACTGTGGGTAATTCTCCTGACGTCAGTTCTATTTCCCCCAATTTACATTGTCATGAGACCAGAATCAACGCCACTACCTACACAGAACTAATAAAAATTATTACCCCCTTCTCCAACAAAAAGTTATGGAAGACTGAAAAGAGAAGGCTAATATATCCAGCAAGCACTACATACCTATGAGTACAGTGACAAAAATAACAGCGCCATAAAAGTGCAGACCAAAATGCCTAAACCTTTAAGTTTCATACCAAAATCTTCATGTCACAAGATGCATGAAAAACAGTGGCAAGGGAGAGGTCCAGAAGCATTTGAGGTTGAAGAGGACAATGGCTCCCCATCAGTCCTCCCCGGCCACGGTCAAATGGAGCTGGCCTTGGCATACAGCAGAGCTCCAGGACAACCTGGTGACTTCAGCCAGATGGAGATCTGGATCCAGCTATAATGGGTCAAGGGTTTAGGCCTGAAGAGGTAGTGACTGAAGCATTCAGATACTGCACAGTGCTTGAAACAAGGCTATCTTGTGGGATAGTGGGGTATTAATGAAGGGAAAGCTGCTTATGCTGTTGAGATTGCTCTGTTTGTAAACAATGGGACCGTGTTCCTTTACCTTATTATTGCTTCATAGAGGAATAGGCAAGCATGCATATAAAGAAGATAGGGAGATGAAGCTCACTGATTTCTTCCTTTTTCAAGGAAAGGATTGATTTTCCTATCTTTTACACACACACTTCCATTTAATATCATCAGTATTGTCACCACTGAGTTTTCTGCCACAGCTCCTAGACAGCATCATAAAATAAGTCCAACAAGCATGAGAAAAAAAAAATCCTATGGACATTGTGATATAAATGGGTCATTTTGTTTGCATCAGCTGAATTAGGGAAAAGAAAACCCCTTTCCTGATTTGTGAATCAAATGGCTCTCATATACAAGTGTCACTCAAAAGATTGCCTTCTCTGTGTTTCAGATCTTTTGTTTGCACCTAAGTAAGGTTTAATAATTAAATTGGTCATGGCACAAGCACGTATTGGGTTGATTTAGCAAAATTCTAATTTTCCCTAATTGCGCTCTCATCTCCACAAACAGTCTGATTCTCCATAAGAAGCTTCTTACTTTCAATACCTTTACAAATTTGTTATTTATATTATTGGCTAGTTGGTACTCAATACTGCCCCTTGTTCCCAAATTACTTGCCATAGTTCATGTTCTTTTCTAGCAAGCCTCAGTTTCCAGAACAAGAAATTTCACTATTTGATTAAAATGAGCTCTCAAAACTTCCTATTTACAAACATAACTTTCTTTTTCCCTTCTGCTCTGTTTCATTTTGCTTTGGTTACAGATATACTGCACATATGCCTTTTATGGCCCTGTTACAGTATGCTTGAACGGTATAAATCTCTGTTGACTATAAGGATTTTCATCTCCTTAATTTTCACTCTAGGGTCTTTTTCATTTTTCCTCTTAAAAAAGAAATATTTCCTCCCCTAGAAGTCTGTATCGCTCTGGTATCCTTTAATCCAAGCACTCCCCAGAGGACTCTGGGCTTAATAATTATATTGGAGTGTCTATTATTTAGGATTCTGGGAGTACTTCCCACTCTATCTGGGGCCTCCCGTTCCTCTGAAAAGACCTTTGCCAGCTAGCTCTGTATTTATATCTAACTAGTTCAAAGCCCAAGGACTTTGTCCCTCCCACCCATTGAGTTATAATCAGATGGTACGTCTTAAGTTTGACTCATTCACTTCATGCATACATAGTTTCCAGAAAAAGTAAATGAAAAGTTTAAATGTAAATGCTGTTCCTACAACAAATCCTAGTAATCACGTTTTCAATGGCATTATATATGTTAGAAATAACAATTAAAATATCCAAAAGTAACTCCATAGCTTAGACTTAAAACATGAGGAAAATCTGCATAAAGCAATCTTGTGAATTGCAAACCCCAAAACAAAGTTTGGCATTTCTGAACGTTGTGCACAAACACAACACTCTTAACCTGTAAAAGGTCATTAAAATAACAGGGATAAATTAATCATAAATGCTTGTATTACTATCATAGTTTATCTTATTTGCTTTTTTATTCTAAATGACCCGTATTAAACTTAAAAACTATGTCCCCCTTTATTGTGGGACATATTTCAAAATACTCAGAAATTCCTAGACCCTGTTTTAAGAAACCTGCCGAATGCCAGTCTTGTAAGAGAGCTCTTCTGGCTGCTGAAGACTGTTGAACACCACGGACAGATTTCTCAGCCAGATCTAAAACAAATTCTTGCAAGCTTTCACGTAAGATGGGCACTCTGTGTGATTCTCTGGTCTCAGATCGCAATGCTGTTAATCCAAGCCAACAAAGGATTCCCACTAGTGTAACAGAAAACAGAACATAGGCTTCAATTCAGCTCAGAGTGAAGACACAAGAAAGAATCTTATTTTCCAGTTGGCTTGGGCTACTGACCCTACCTTTTTCCCAGTGCTCTAGCAACAGTAAGCCAGAGTTGTCATCTTTTTTCTTCTCTTCATTGGGTTAAAAGGGAAATAATTGAAGTGAAGCAAGAATTGAGCTTATCTATGGGTCTGTTGTTTTCTTTAATGCTACATTCATTCTATCTGATTTCACCAAATCCTACAAGGATTTTATTACCCTCTTATAGCCCTGCTACACAGCCAAGTAGGCACCATTAAACCAGACTCCTACTCCACAGCTTTCTTTTGAGCACTGTTTAGATTTGCAGGGAGGAGCAAAGAACAACAGAATTGTAAACAGATATGTAACAATCAACTTTAGAAATACATATACTGGTCCCTCTGCAACCACATAATGTTTTTTCATCATACATACCACTCGAACAATTAACATTTCAGGGCTTTACTAACTACCACAGCCCTGAACACAGAAATCTCTAAATTAGGAAGGATATCTTTCAAGCGCAGTGCAATAAAATCCAGGTTTGGGAAGGCTGGGGTTTGGGTTTTTTGAGTTGTTTTTCTGTTTGTTTGTTTTTACCTCCTCCATCACTAAAACATGCCATAGTCAGATACAACAGTCTGTACATCAGTGACTTGCCTTCTGCAGGCTGTGTGGACACTTCACATGTTGCTCAGGCGGGTTGCTCCTTTGTCTTCTACCAAATCTCCGAATAAACAGGTCCTTGAAGGAGAAATTCAGTCGCTGTTTGAAAACAACAGAAAGGCAGTTTTGAAGTGCAGATAGCAATATATTTACTTTTAATGCCCATTATGTTTCTCTCTCTCTCGTGAAACACAACAATTGAATAAGATCATTACACAGATAAGGAAGATGCTCAGTCACGTTCATTAGGTGCAGTGCCAGCCACTCACAACCAATGTCACACATATGGTTACATACACCCAAGCCCCCTTCCTAGCTCACTTAAATTTGTACTTTCTCTGACATTAGAGTAAGTACCGCTATTGCAGTGGCCTAAACCAGTAACCTAGACAGCACATCTTCTTCTCCCTCTTGACTATACTGCATATGTAAGTGCGGTGCTAAGACTTCCTCGATTAGGGCACCTCTAGATTAAGAAAATGGGTACTAAACATGTTTCTCGAAGTGACCTATTTTGCTAGGGGAGGCAAAAATGCTTTTACCAGCATAAGTCAGCTCCAACCTTTTTTCCTTTATGCTGCTATGACTCCTGTCCTCCACTTATTGCAAAATCTGAGCTTTCCAACGCCCATATTCCTACCCTCCAGATCAGTCAAAATGCAGCATTAAGACTTTCGCATTCAGTTATTTAATATTCACTTTTAAGATCCCTCAGAATTTGATCTCTCTTCTGACTCTCCTTATTTTCATCTCTTAGAAGCTTCTCACCTCTGCTGATGCTTCTCCTCACAGATCAATGCCTGCCAGAAGCTCCCAATGGTAAAGTTCACTGCTAGGCTTTTTCTTTTATATGCTACCAATATACACTCGGTAACCATTTCCAACTGATAAACCCAGCTTTGAGATTCTGATGCCAAAAATGCATCTGCAGTTCACAACAGCGACATAAAGATCCTGTGGGACACAAGCAATATTTCCTTTACTAACAGAATTTCAAATGATTTACAGCCTGCAATTGATGCGTATCACTAGTGATCTATAAATACTTGCTCTCACTGGTATTTACCTTCATACTTTGCCCTACATCCTTCCCATTGTTCGCTCTACCCATGTTCTGCCTTTTCATTTTCATTACATTCTTTGAGACAGACTTCTACCCACTTGCAAGTGTTCCAGGACAAGATGATATAAACCCTAGCTGTGACCTTTAGGCACTATTACAATGCCAAAATAGATCATACAATGAATCCATAGAGTCCAATATCCAACAGTCATGCCAACTGATGCCACTCTGATGTAGATTAATAGAGTACAACCCACTTGAACAAATTTAGATCAATACTTATTAAAAATTCTGTGAACTTTCGGCAGCAGTATGCCCCAGCATCCTCAGCTAAAAGAAATGCCTCTTACTACTTGTGCTCTTGCTACTTGGCTGCTGCTGTAGTCCATATATCACTTCCTTGAAGAAGTGCTGCTAGTGACTTCAGTGGATTCACTTGCAAGGGAAAGGTGACAGGATTAGAACCACAGGCTGTAAACACTTCAGTACCCTCTGGGATTACGTTGTTTTATTATTATTGGCATATTGTGCTCAGACAGCAAAGACATTCATTTAAGGATACTAGTTTCTATTTCCATCCAGCTCTATTACATCTATTTTTATTTGAACTTATTTAAAGACAACATTATCAACCCAGAAACAAAAGACAGGAAGGAGATGGAAGTCCACAATGCTTAAGACTATAGACAATGACAGGAAATGGCCCGTGTTTTGACAGTTCCCCCAATTCTCTTCCAGACGATCTTTAGTGAAGAATTAGACAAACTCCAAAAAGCAAAATAAAAACATAAACAAAACTCTGTGAAGGGGAAATCCTCTTGTATACAGATACCAGCAGAGTGGAAAATTTTAGAGAGAATCCAGGTCTAGAACATTGTATTAGAAAAAAAATTGTCTATATAAAAGCAGGAATGGAACAGTGACATGACAGTAACAAGATGTAATGATTCTGTGTTCCACTTGGAGAAATCCCATTGTCTGCCTTCAAGTGAAATTACAAACAAACAAAC
>WAAD01027772.1:11771-43835 GCA_013389945.1 Fregata magnificens
CGCGGCTGCGGGGGCTCCCGGGAGCCGAACTCGCGGCCCTCCCCGCCGGGAGCCCCGGCACCGGGCGGGCACTAACGCGCCTTATTTAAACGCCTCGTAGAGCGACTGAAGCGTGAGCGGCCCTTCGGGAACGAGCCGGAAGATGTCCCGGGACGGCGAGGAAGGTTGCTTAACGGCCTAGACCTGCGGGAGGAGCCGCCGCCGCCTCCGCTCCAGCAGCCCTGAGGCTTTGGGGTATGGCGTTTGCGGCGCGGTCTGTGGTGATTAGGTTTTGTGGTGGCTGGGGATACGCTGTCCGGCGCGGGAGCCGCGGAAGGTTAATTGCCGGTTAGTGTTGCCCTTGGCTGGGAGGGAGCTCGCCCAGGTGGAAATCTTTACCAGATGAGAGGAGTTGGGGCATGTCCCTTGCCTTCTGGTTTCTCAGGATTTTCCTGATTGCTTGAGCTCGTAAATAGGCTGGTGGCAAGATTCCCTGAGGATACCGCCTCAAAACTGCAGGGGAGTGAATTACAGGGGAAAGAGTCTCTTCTTTTGGCTCCGCGCTGTTTCCCTAAGCCTGATGCAAGGATGGCTGAGTGACACTTGAAATAGCTTCTGAAAAGTGCTGCATACGGCTTTATGTTAGGGGAGGTTAGTATTGATTTGAGGTTGTTTTAATGTTTTGGATTGTAAAACTGTATCAGTGTAGAAACTGTTAGGTGTGCTTAGCTCAGTCCTGTTGGAGGAGGGGCAGCTGAAAGTATGGTTGAAGTAAAAAGGCAAACAGTTGTTTCAGGAAGGAGTTTCATTAAAATATTTACATAACATTATAAGCTGTATACAGTTTTGTTTAATGTCTTGTTACGTAGACACCGTCATGCTTTCATGGCTTTGGTCTTGTAACCATTTTATCTCTGATTTAGTGTGGTACATAGGAATTGGAAATGGATATGTTTAGATTTCCAATAAATTATTTCCAAAATACCCAGTGTAAGGTAAACTGTGCTGCTTTGTTTTAGTAGGAGAAAGTATATTTTATAAGCCTCCTCCTTTAAAAGGACTTAATTGACTTTGTTCAGGTGTGCACACACCTGTATTGTAAAGTTTTTAATACTGATTGGAAGCCACACATGTCATGTGAGGCTTCCTAAATATCTCCATTAAAGCAAGCTTTATAAGTGGAAATAACATTCATGTCAAAAGCTTCTAGCTTTTTCTGTATGTCTTGCAATCAAGTAGTGAAAATCTTGTTGTAATTCTTTCCTCGAAGATGCATATGGTAAAAATCAAAAGCTTATAAAACCATAGTTGTTATACTTGGACACTAAAGGACCTTTTTATTTTGGCATCAAACTCCCAAGTTTTTTTAAAGCTTTTTCAGTTGATAGGTTACTTATGCTAAATTTACGCTTCAGTTAAAGTGGTCTTGCAGATTGCTTTTCACATGCTAGCTTAAAACAGCTGAAATTAAGTAGTAGTCAAATGTTTGTATAATCAGTTGTTTTAATTGTTTTAAAAGAACAGAAAATGACAACTGGATTTAAAACATTCCTTAATGATTATCCTGATTATGTCTATATGAAATACTGTAATACAGCACAAATTTACAGTTTGAAGTCCATTGGGAAAACCAGCTGTAGAATTCTGTTTTCTAGAGTGTGTGATGATCGTATCCACCATAAAAGAATCATTGTTTGGATATTTCATTTAGAAATTTCTGGGTTTAGTCAGCTGTATTGTTTTTTTTTTTCTTTTTTTAGTTAGCTTGGTCTCTAAAATTTGAACGTTGTGTTCGCAACTTTTTTGTATAGTTCAGGTACTAAGAATGTGCAAAACCTAGTTACCCAAAGAATAGTTTGAAACGCAGAAAAACCAAAAAGTTTATGTACCTGACAGCATGGACTTTATACTGTGTACAGTGAGATCTGGAAGTATTCAGATTTCCAGCTCTCTAAATTACCTGCTATCATTAGAAAGTTGTGAGATGTTAAACCTCAATATCATAATGGCTTTGTGCTTGTCTCCCCCTCCCCGCTTTTAAATTTTAAGTAATTTCTGCAACCACTTCTAGGAGTCATCAGACCATGGATTCATGGTCTTAATTAACAGAAGTCTAGGTGCAATTTGTATGTGATGTTGAGTGTTGTGACATCAGCTTCTGGAGTTTTGTTATGAATGAATTCAGAAGTATGGATATCGAGGAAAGGAAGATAAAATAAAGGAACCTGTGGTGTAGTATTTGTTGGTTTGGGGTTTTTTTTTTTTGGGGGGGTGTGGGGGGTGTGTTGGTGGTTGGTTGTTTTTGGTGGTTTTTTTTTTTAAAATCTCGTAGAATTAAGGGTACTTTTATCAGTACAGATATATCAAAGCCAAAAGGTCATTGGGAAACTAAAGTATGGGGTTTAGTTTGTTTTGGTTATTGCATGTCTATTCTAGTATGTCTGCATGACTTCTAAGTATAGCTACTCATACTACCTTATTTCCTATGCCTTATTAAATATGGCTTAGTTTTTCAGTCTCTTTTTACTTTATATGTGCCCATTTAACCTTGTTTTTCCCCGTCATTCTTTCTAGTTATAATTTTTAAATGCAGTGACTGGACTTTTCAGTGTCTAGTGGAAGTTTTCTTAGATTCTTGTATGCCACTGTTATCAGTGAAGGCCTGATTAAGCCCATGATTTTACCTGTGCAGACTGTATGCTATTAATGATTGAGTTGGTAAACAATGCACAAATTAAATGAAACAGTTCACTGAGCTCTTTTGGCTTGACACACGGGTCACTTACGTAAAAAGATGCTTTATTGGCAGGAACTTTTTAAAACAAAACAAAACCAAGGACTTAATCTGATAAAGCAGTGGAAGATGTGGATACTTAAGTGATCATTTTCAATAAAGTATTTCTCGGAGCAAAGACAACCAAAGGAGCAGCAGAATGTTTTCTGGACACTGGAACAACAGCTGTACTGTATCAGTCTGCATGTCTGTTTAGCCTAGCATCTTGTCTAAGGAGTGGACACTAGTTTATGGATAGGAAAAGGCGTAAAAACAGTAGCCTCTGTTAGGAAGTTGCTCTTTGGTGGAAAAAATATTTGTTTGTAGAATCAAATTAAAATTCTGAATATCTTTTTGCAGAGAATCAGGATGACTAAAAAAAGAAAACATCAAGAAGACTTCCAGAAAGTGAAATTAAAAGTTGGGAAAAAAAAGCCTAAACTAGAGAATGCAACTGACACTACCTTCAAAACAAAGGCCATACAAATTCCTGAGCAGCTTAAAGAAGATGGAGTGCTTCCTACACAAAATAGAAAACTTAACATAAAGGTATACTGTGATGTGACATTCTGAAATGACAGAAAATTACTTGTCATTTACCTAGGTTTACTATGTTTACTGGAGTTTAGGAAAAAAAGATTTATTAAAAGAAAAAAAAACCCAAAAAACTTTAAAAAAACTAGCAGAGTATCTGAATACAGCCTCTCTGTCCTTGACAATAAGCTGACCCATGAATTTAATGAATTGCTGGACCAGCATATAACCCAAGGGAGAGGTTTTCAGCAGTGGAAAAACTAAAGTTGCACACTGATTTAAGTGTCTAGGATTAACATTCTGTTTTTGAAAGTCTTGGATCATAACTTAAGGACAGGGTTTTAAAAAGTAGACTTCCTGAGATGATGTTTTTAAAAAATCTTGTATTTCTTCAGGTGGTGGTTCTGCTTTCCTTCCTTTGTGTCATCTTCTATCTCTTGTAGCTCTCTGCTTAGACTGAAGAAAGCTGTTGAGACTGAGATTTCATAGTTCTACTTTTGAGAACAAGTATGAGAGGACTTATTTTTGGTCATCCCTCTGTTAAAGTCAGAAGGGTTGTGCATAAACATAAGAATGAGGATTATCTAATTACCTGAAGGACAAGTCATGGTATCTTGTTTTTCCTGCCATTGAATTTTGATGATTTGTTCATTGTTATGCTTTAAACTAATATTATATTTGTTCTGAACATATTATACTGCTACGAACAGCAGTACATCATGAGAATAGATTCTGTCTTTTTGAATGTTTAAGAAAAATGTGCTGGAAATAGGTGGGGAAGTTTAAAGAGCTTAAAGTAATAATGATAGCAAGTATATACGTTTCTTTCCTTTTAGGATCTGCTTTCACAGATGCATCACTATAGTCCTGGGGTTAAGCATAATGCACTTCTTGGGCTCAAAGATCTCCTGTCTCAGTATCCATTTGTAATTGATGCACACCTTTCGAATATAATAAGTGAGGTGGCAGCTGTGTTTACAGACAAAGATTCTGGTGTCAGAGGAGCAGCTGTTCACCTGCTGCAATTTTTGGCTTCAAAAATAAGAGCGGAACAGATTGCTCCGTTTTTTCCTTTGGTAAGTGCCCATCTCTCCAGTGCCATGACTCATATCAGTGAGGGGATTCAGGAAGATTCATTGAAAGTCTTGGACGTTTTATTGGAAGCATACCCAGCTCTTCTCACAGACCGCAGCAGTATATTGTTGAAGAATTTTGTAGAGCTTATTTCTCACCAGCAACTGTCAAAAAGACTGAAAAGCAGAGAGAAACTTTCCTGGATGCTCTCTGTTAATCCAAATCGCAGAGTAACTTCTCAGCAGTGGAGGTTGAATGTACTTACCAGGCTCAAGAAGTTTCTCCAAGCGGTGGTAGATGGATCCAGTGAAATAGAGGATGAAGGGCTTCAAGAACAAAAGGATAGCCCTCATTCTGTGAGGAACCCAGTATGTATAAGTTGGAAGGTCCATGCAAATAATCAGCAACATATACAACTGTTTGAAAATGGTGGCTTACGACCAAAGATCAACTCATCATTTAGACTGAGGTGAGAAAACGTTAACTAATTTCAGAATTAATGTCAACTGTATGATCACAATGTTAAACTGAGGTTTGCTGCTGTTGAAGACAATTATTTAATTTTTATTGTGGGATTGTCCCTTAGGCGTATTTTAGGGCATTTAGTGTAATGTGCAGTGTTACTGCAGTGGCTTGAAAATATGGAAATACTCAGCAGATAACCGTGCTATGCGTATATCATGAACTTTCCTGTTATCAAATAAAAGCTTTATTTTATGCTATTCATAATAATTTTGGAAGACCAACTCTAGTGGTTTTTTTGGAATGTGAACTGACGACTACAGGTTGTCGCAGGATATCAAATAGACCTGGGGGCAAGCAGGCAAATTTCTTTACATTAAACATAAGCTTGTTTCTTATACTTGATAATGAATCTTACTGAAATTTTGAGCTTTTACCTTCAAGATTCTTCATAAGTTTAGGAGTCTATTTTCTTTGAATATAGCTCCTTTTAAGAAGGACAGCATGATAAGATGTGTCTGGTTGTATGAAGTTCTGCTGAGTTTCCGATTCTAGATATTTTTAATCAATTCACAAGTCTAATCTTCACTATGGATAAAAGATGTCTCGTCTGAGACATGTTGATGAATGTGAAAGCAAGTGTAGTGTGCTTAGTCGCAGAAAAATCTGTGTGTTTTTTAGTAGTACTCTAAATAGATGTGAGCTGAAGTTAAGGGAGAAATAACTAACCATCTTTATTTCTCTTCCTCCTTTCTCATTCATCCACTCCTCAAACTAGAGGGGAACCTCCCACCCCACTTTATGGTACCTTTCAAGCATTAGCATCCTCATGTATATGCTTTATGATAGATGCTACATACCTGCTGGTAGGAGACCTGGAATGACAACTTGAAAAACGGAAACTGTTTAGCCATTACAGAGTACTTCTAGTCCATAGATATTAAGGTGTTTTGAAGAGAAACCACAAGCCTTGTTTACTGCTGGGGGAGACTGAATAAGGGGTATAAAAGCAGTTATACCAAATTTGTCTAGGAGGTTGGTGGCAGAAAAGGGTATAAAACCCACTGCCCAATCCATTGCTATGTCTATCTTCTATCTTTGAATGAGTGAAGTGCAGAAGTGTTCTCTTTCAATACCACAGGTATTGGCCTGAATTAGCAGGTGTTTTCCATCTCTGTCATGGAGACACACAAATGACCATTCCATTCCCACTCCGCTAGGCTTCCTCTCAGTAGATAGCGTATTACTTGTGGTAGGTATAGGAAACTTACATTAAGCTAAGTAAAATGTGCAGCTTATTCTCATAAAAGTGGTTGTTAACGTAGCATAAGGGTTCAGTCATGATCAACAATATCTGCTGCAGGTAAAACGTTAGTTGGAAACTAGACCAGTGAAGCCCACTTGAGGCAGGGGGAAGGGTTCAGTGCTGAGCACAAAACAGTCCTATGGACTTCATTTCTGCAGTCAGAAGCATACAATTGTGGACCACCGTATATCAGAGGATTCTTGTATCGTGCCCTGAATGATGTGCAGTGTGTGATATACCATGCCCTGTAATAGCTGAAGATGCATTGTATCCAAGCTCTAGGAAAATAAACTTTACATCTGGTGTCACCTGAGTTGGATTCCGCTTTTCTGAGGAGCTAGATTTTGGTGAAACATCGTGATCCACTTGTGGTTATAAATACTTTCAAAAAGGCGTTTGCAAGCATGAGGAGGAGCCAGAAGAATAGAAGGAAACATTGCTAGAATCCAAGGCGAGATTGGCAAAGCAAGCTGATGGCAGCAGAACAGAAGAATGGAAAGCGAAGGGGCATCTGCAGAAGGTACTAAAATGTTCTCATTTTATTGCATTTGCACGTATTTTTGGTATATTAATTTTGCACAAAGGGCCAGTACAGCTTGTTTTAGTGGATATCTGTGAAATTCTAAGAGTGGAAGTTACTGTGGTGGCTTTTGTATTTGCCACTGAATTCTTTTCTAGTAATCTGAAGATGTTTAATTCTGTCTCTTCCAATCCCAACTGTGGCCTTTTACAGGCATTCCCAGGCCTCTGCTGCGGCCATTACTGCAAGGACAGAAATGACCTCTCATAAGAGGTGCAAAACATCTGTAATACTCCTTGAGTACTTCCAAAATATGAAACAATATGTATGTTTTTGTTTAAAGAAGTCAATGCACAAATAGCCAAGTCCTAACTATAGATAATGGGTTGACCAAACTATAAGTAACTGATTGCGGTGTGTATGTATTGATGGCCTCATCAGTAATACTGCAAGTAAGTTTCAACTTTGTTCTTTAAAAATTAGGTTTCCAAACACCACTAATTGTATGCTAAATTTTTAAAGTTCCTGTATCTTTTTAATCTTGCAAGTTCATCGGGTAGGGATAGCACCTCACTGATAACCTAGTGATTATGGAAAGGGATTTTCAGAATCAGTTTGCAATATTAATGTTTAATAAAAAGTGTAGATTCTGAGCTTGGAACGCTGGATGGTTCAACAATGCAAGTCTTAAGACTTTATTTTCTGTTGTGTGCTAGGTCTTCCTACTGTGTGTGAATTAAAGATTACAGTGAACTAGGAGATTATTAGAACATATCCTCTGCCTTATGTGCTGACTTTGCTGTTTTTTGCATCAAACTCATTTCAGATGTGGAAAAATGGAAAGTCCTCACAACTTAAATGTGGTGATACCAAGGCATGTGATCTTTTTTTGGACTGGAAGTGATGCTGAAGAGAAATGGTAGACCTTCTGCTGCTGCTGAGAAAAGACAAAATGAAGCTGCAGAGAGAAACGAAGACGACTTGAAAGACCAAAATGGAAGGCAAAGCATAGTGAATAAATATGTATAGGGTGTGACCTGTGCATCAGATAGAAATGGAAAATACAGGTCACTTCATGTACTGAGTGTTTCTTTGCTGCAATTGGCAGTGCACACAAAGGAGGACAGTAACCTGGCTTAGACTCTGAGCCATAAAAACTTATTAACTTTCAATGACTTTTCCTATTTTAAGCAGCAGAAAGTTGTTTCCTTATTTTCTGTTTCTTTTACACTTCCTTGACTTGCCTTTGCTGAATTTCTGTTGCCCTCTCACTGTCAAATGGCAGATATGTTACACTGTTTTCTTTTGTTTGGTTCTGCATATAGAAATATTGGCATTTTAAAGAAAAGTGACAGCTTAAGTGCTACACAAATGTCTTGCAGCTCCCCTCGGTAGTATTTCATAGCGATATGAAGGTAATATGCTTTTGTAGTGTTTCTGAGAGCTGCCTTACCATTAAAAAATAGTGATAACAGATATGTGACAAAAAGATTAACACTTTAGCTGACATCAAACCCTCCCTTCCAGTTCCAGTGTACGTGTATTGCTAAGGATATTGCACTAATCAAACGCATACTGGACAGATTACGGTAATGCTTTGTCATCATCTGTTACTGGCAATGAGATTTTATTTACCCTTTTTGTTGTTAACCTTGAATATTTGGAGGAGTCTTATCTTAAGAGATGGGGACTTCTTTTGCAGGGGTACGTGAAAGCTATGCTAAGTATTCTTGCCCAAATGCTTTTGGCAGCTGGGTGGAGTATCCCTTTTGGCATGGATTCTTCCTTCTTTTTCCATCCCTTGTTTCGGAGAAGTACTGAAATAGTTGCGGGGCGGGTGTTATACTTTTGTAGGAATCTTCAGGTGTCTGTTGCCAACTTCTCAGATTTCATACACTGTTCAGTTTGATGGGGAGATTTTTTTCTGTTCCAGAAATAGATTGCTTGAATTCCAGAGCTCTGCTGTAATATCAGGTGTTATTTTCAGAGAAATGATTAAAGGCTACTACTTCAGAACTATTTCAGCCAATTATTGACATTTCAGAATCTCGGCTGAGTGTGTAGTCCTGTCATGGCATAGCATTTACAGGACAACCTAACTTTTTCAGTGAGGTTATGGTCTTGGTATCAACTGGTTTGTCCAGTGGCACTTAGAATTCATTGTGGTTACAATTGGAAGATGGGATGTCTACTGTGTCTTTAGATGACTGAGAGTTAAATGTCTAAGTTGGAACCATTAACCCTAAACTCTCTTTATAGTCTGAAAGAAACTGGTGTCTTTACTGCAGTGTCTGCGGCATAGAAGGGATATAGAGGAACAAAAAAGGGACAAATAAGACAAACTGACTGCATACCTTGGTTGCTGCAGTTAATGCTAAGCTTTAAAATTTTAAGATATCTGACAGTTGTAGTAGGTACTAATGATAAAACTTTTTTTTTTCTTATGACCAGTTATGTTTCTGCTTGTCCATTTTATTTTGTGCTGAAGATCTACATTCTCTCTCCCATCTTGCCTTCATTGAAAAAGAGCCTGCATTTGTCTTACACTTTCTTTTTATTCCTTTGCAGATGTCTTCTCCCTGCTCCTTTTACAGTTTGTTAATACCTGGGTTTATTTTGGTTTAGTAATTTTCTTGAGATACCAATTTCAACCAGAGAGAAATGGCAGAGGAAAATTTTCTATTATGTGCATATTATAGATGTTTGCAACAGCATGAGAAATGTGGCTTCCTAGAAGGGTACAACTAATTGGATAATTTGGAAATGACAGGATGACCAGGAAAAACTGCTTTACCTCTTTAATCCAATATGAAATTAAAATATTTGTAAACAGAACTTCTCTGCCTGTCTGTGGAAAGAAAGCAAATAGGTTTTCAGATCCTATTTTGGGTGTATATGTAAAGAAAAATCACTTGGAGAATATCACTGAAATAGAAAGGAGTTTAACAGGAGGTTCAGCGTACCAGTTTTATGTATATTAGGAAGTTAGAATTGTGATGGGAATTCCCTGTTGTGAGCTAGAAAACAAAATCATCATGGAAAACAATGTCAGAAATCATCAGTTGAAATTATTGTTGCTTTTTTTTTTTTTAAAGGGCTCATGTTATTTGGAAACTCCTTCAGAAGCTTCTGTATTGCTTAAAATTAGCAGGGGTTATTCAGGGGTTTCTTTCTTTAAAAAACCCTTCTTTTTAAAATGGATACAAATTGCCTGACTTTATCCAGGAGCAGGATTTGGTTATTTGTGCTAATAATCCCTTTTGCAACACAAACGAAGTGTATTGTAAGGGGGGAAAAAAAGTCCTTGGATTTCTTGCTTTCTGGGAGACGTTCTTTTAATTTAAACTGTATCTCTTCATTTTTTGATAATTTTTGTTTAACTTCATTATCAGATCATTTTATTAGTTTTCCAGCTACTTGGTCTCCAGAGCATTATAGTTAAAGATCAGGTGGGAACCAAAGTTATATTTTTGCACAATTTTTTTTTTCCTATTAATATGAACAACCATTATGTTTATTATAGCTGGAGATGGTCATTAACTGTAATAAACCTCATGCATTTGACAATACTTTGTAGTCAGTTTCATTATTTTGCTTCAAAGAGCTTAAAACTTAAAGCTTTTTTATTTTGTTGTGCTGAGTACAGTGAATTTTTCTGTTGGTTGAAGGTGATATGATAATGCAAATCATATTTCTCCGCTTTATAGACTTTACATGTAACAATGGGGAAAGAAATACTGAAATCTAAGAAGTTGTTACAGAAGCACACAAACTTGCAGGGAGACTCGGGAGCAGGTTTGTTGTAGATGGTTTGAACTCCCTTTTTTTCTTACTGAAATATCTAGCAAGAAAGCAAGCAAACATTTAATGTATTAAAAAAGTAATTTTTCCTGTTATTCAGAAAGCAGGAAAGTGGTATTGCTCTAATCTGTTTTTAAAGGTGTGATCTTTTTTTCTTTTTCTTTCCTTTTTTTTTTTTTTTTTGCTTTTGTCGTTTAGGTCTCTGGCAAGCGTAATGGACAGTGCAGAAAAAGGCCTGTCCTCGGCTGAAAACTTAAAAGGTTTTATTGAGATAATAATTCCATTACTGATTGAGTGCTGGATTGAAGCATCTCCTGCACAATCAGCTCCCATTCTTGGAAACCTTTTGGAATCAGAATCTCAGCAGCTTATGCAGCAAGTGCTTAGTATAATACATTTATTGTGGAAACTCACAAAGCGACATGATGAAACATACAAAATGGTAAGGGAGAAGTGATCTGTGGCATGACAGTTCATTTTGTTTTGATCGGAAACTAGCGATTTGGTGATTGGAAGTAGTGGAAATATTTTATTAAGAGAGAAAAAGCCTAGGTTTTGAGTAGAATTTGGGTTTGGGTTTTGTCAGGTCTCTTACTCTAGAAAAGAATCTGTTGAACTGAGCAATGAGTTCACTGGTACTCTCCAGGAATCCTTCTTGACAGACTGCAGCACAAAAGCTTTTGAAACTGAAAGTGATATTGGAGAAGAGGAGCATTTTTGTTTCCCAGATAACCTCTAGAATATAAATTTGAACAAAGCGTAGAACGGAGTTGTTTGTTCCTTGGTTTTATGTGTTGAAAAATTTTACAGGGGTGGGGGGGTGGAAATGAACAAACCCTAAACCCTTGGTAAGGTAGGGGATAACGGTGGTGGTATGAGATCCTGTAATTGCTCGGTGCAACCCATGTTGTTGTGTCATCATTGGCAGTATCACAAGACATTGAATCAAAACCTCAATAAGAATTTTGGAAAAATATCCTTGAAGTTTTTTTGCCCTAATTATTTTGTCTGTCTTCTACTTTGATAAATGAATTGCTATTTTTTGTTACTTTTGCTGCTCTTCCAAAGATTTTGCAAACTGATAAAAGAACACTCTTTTCTTTCCATTTTGGCTATTGAGAGTAGTTGGAAGGAATGTCTTGACAGCTCTCTGTTTTACCTGTGTATAGGACTGTAGGTCCATTTGCTAAACAAAAATCTACATACAGAATACTTATTGGAAATCATTTGTGGAATCATTCCATTAGACCAGAGTTACCCAACATATTCAGCTGGAGGGATGGATTCAGTGTGTCTAAACAAAACATGCTGTTCCCATTTCATCTTTTCTAGAAGACTTCTTGGAAGCAGGGAGAAAGCAGGCTGTTGGCCAGGTAATACCTGTGGCAGCCTGCTGCCCCTAGCCTTTTTCTTCAGGGTACTGAAGAGCTGCTGCCCTCAGCCATAGGGGGCCTGCGTTTCGGTCACATGAAAGGAGTGCTCCTGTGTCAAGATGTAGCCATTTTAGGTACACGCAGTTGCATTATGACCTTAGGATGTTTTTTTGGGGGGGAAAAAAAAAAACCAAAACCAAAACTGATGTCCGTACAACTAACTAACTTTTTTTTTTTGAGCATATTGTGTGTTAGATAAGATAAACTGTTTATCTTATTTTTCCTCTGTAGTCACATTTATATATAAAATGCATTCGAATGGCTCGGTTTGAAAATGGAAACTTTGCTTATATATGGGCCAAAGTGGTTATTAGAGACACTTTGGAAAACCACTATGAATATGCCTAGTTGGAAATGTATTAATCTTTGAAATAGTTTAATGGTCATTCTCTGTTCTTAATATTTGAATATCAAAAAGATTATTCTGCCTGACCAATTTGATAGCAGTGCAGGCTTTTTTTGTGATGAGTTCTGCTGAGTTTGTGGAATGGTGACTGTGAGTGTCTGCTAACCCACAAAGCAAAATTATTTTTAAATATTGAAAAAAAAAAAGTCCTTTTTCTGTAAGGGTGGCCATTCTACTGGAAAACGTTTTGTGTCAGTGGGCTTTGAACTACAAGTACACTAATGACGGGGAGAGATGAAGGCAGTGTTAGAATATGCCTTAATGGAAAACTCGGGACAGTCACTGCAAGTAAATCAGAGTTCACTCTGATTTTAAGTACCCTGATAAGTTTGATATAAAAGCACTTTCAATTCACATCTGTGACTCACTGGGTTTAATATTGCATACACCCACATTAATATGTGCTAAGAAAATATACTGGTCTGATTTGGATTAAATGCTGTTGCTCAACCTTGACTTGTATTGTAATTTTACTCCCTTGTTTTGTGGACCTTCAGGTTCATGCACAGGACTTCACATTTACCTCTGAAAGTAAATATATATGAAAACGCACAAACAGAAGCTAAAGTTCCTGTTTTTCATTGATTCCAATAAAGGATTTAGGAAGACTATTACATTGATGTATTTCACTTACGACCATGTTTTCTGTCTATCATCTGTTTTCCATAACAGGAACTATGGCTTCGAATGAATTACCTTGTTGATTTCAAGCACCACTTCATGCGCCATTTTCCTTATTCTTTACAAGAAACAGTAAAGCACAAAAAGAAAGATTCGTGCAAAGGGTAAGAATAAAATCAGTGTCATGTTACAGCTTTTAATTTCATAAGTGAGACAATGTGAGTCATGCTTTATCCAGTATTAAGTTTTTAATGTTGGAAAAGAAAACTTTTTATTGCATATTCCTTGAAGATCTGTAGAGAAGTTTTTATAGAAAGGTAGCATTGCTTTGAATTGAGAAGTTTTGGTTGTTCCTTGTAAAAGTATTGTATAGGAAGTCATCTGAATAGCCTCCAGTAAAAATTAAAATGCTGTCTTAGAGAAATGAAAGTATTTTATTGAGTGCTTGATCTGGAATTTGCATATCGCTAAATGGTGATTTGTGTTGTCTGACTAGTTTCATATTTCTGCATGTTTTCTTCAGTTGACTGCTGAATTACATCAAAGCATAGGTAAAACATTTTTTTTCCCACCCACACCTACTCTTCTACAGTTGTATTAAAGGGCTGGAAAAATACAGCTAGGAGGGAAGATGGGACACGTTGTGCCTATTCTGTATGGCAAAGCAGTACTGGAGCAGAAGTCAAACACTCGCGCATTTCTTCACTATTGAGCTCGCAGAGTGGTTGCACCAATTTTGTTCTAGTACAGGCCAGTAGCAGGTTGTCTCCCTTCTAAGCTCCCAGATGTGAGACTGTATTCATGCAAAGTCTGTTCTGGAGTTATTCTGTGCCATTGTAGTCCATATAAAACGCTGGTGTATGTACAATGGGTATGAGCCAGTGTCTATCTTCGTTTCAAATACTTGCAAAATGTACCACTGCAGATTGAGCCGTAGTAGTAGAAGAAGGTCTTGTTATACTAAGGGTCTGCCATGGTGCAGGTATACCTGAAGCTGAAATCCTATTTGATATTTTGACAGTTGCATTTTCCCTTCCTGGAAGGGCACATAGATCAGAGAGGTACAGCATAGGTCTTCGTTAAATGCTAAGTATTACCTGTTAAGTTCATAAAGTCAAAAGGTATTTTGCTTTTCCAGGTTTTGACCCAAACACTCTTCCTTGAAACTGAAATTCTCAGGATTAATAGTTAGTAATCTTGTCTTATAGATGACACCCTGACTAACCATACTTCTGTTGATCCTTCTTCACTCTGCTACGAAGTTTTGCCCCACTCTTGCCCTTTAAAATAAATATATTGTTGGATACAAGCAGGAGAAATAATCTGTGAAACTCTTTTTGTGTTTTTATTTTGACTGCTACTTCAAGACTTCTGGAAACTTAGCTTCATGCCATGAAAATAAAAATAGTTACTTTTGTTTTCTGTTGCAGAAATTTACCACAGTACTACTCATAGCGCTTAGTATCTACATATTCTGAACATGAAAAAGTTATTAGCATTTATGCCAAGTATAAGTGATGTCCACAGGTTGAGATTTATTTGCTTATGTTGTAATGGTTGGCTCTGAACTGAAGGGTGACTACACTTACGTTAGCGCAGATTAAAGTGCTTGCTGTTATTTCGTTTTCACAGTTCTACTTTATGTTCTGAATGTAGGCATTCATATTGTGCAGCTTTCTGTAGATAAATGCTGTGATTTTCTTGTTTGTTTGTTTTTTGTGTACTGTGAGTGACTGATCAGCAAGTAGAGAAGTTCTAGCATTATGTGTCAAGCTGCAATACCCTTGATTTCTTTCTTGATATCCCTTAATTTTGTCTTTCAAACCTCTGTAGGGCAACAGGGTGGTCCTGCAGAATATTGTGATGGTGAAAAATGTGTTTCTGATTCCACATGAGTTTGGAAAAAAGTACATAAATGGACTTCTCTATGCTTTTTGTCATTGTGTGATAATGACAAATTCCATGTGATTCCTCACAGAAGAGACTGAACCTAAGGATTAATTTTTTTTTTTTGCCTTCCTTTACTGGTTTCAGTCACCTAGAAGTGCTGCTAGGCCAGAATAAAAATGTCAAACAGGAGAAACTAGCCATAGAGATACAATTTAGAGCTTTGGTTGTTGTTGCCACTATAAATATGAGAAATAGATGTTTTGGTGGCAGAACAAAATTTTTGAAGTACCCAAATGTCAAACATGAAGACTTTTAAAATGTGTATTGGCTTTAAAACTTTAACACTTAAATTTCTTTTTCTACATAGTGCAATTTCTACTGAAGTAATATATATTAAAAGGCACAAAATATTTTTTTGAAATCTCTCTCGTTTCTTTTCCTTTTTCCGCCCTCCCCCCTAGCAACAAGTATTGTATGACATCCTCAAACAGTGTAGACCATCTTTTACTGAACTTAACCTTGTGTGACATAATGGTTTCACTAGCAAGCACTTCAACACTTCAGATGGATTCTGGTTGGCTGGACATGATAAGGAAATTTGTGACAGATACTCTTCAGGACGGCAGCAAGCTGAATAGCAAGCAGGTGAACAGATTGCTTGGTGTGACTTGGAGACTAATGCAAATACAGCAAAACAAAGGTAAGATATGAGTAGTTTCTGAAAAGCAAAATTAATGCACTGACAAAGAGCTTGAGTTATTCTAGTGTTTTTAGGTCACTTCATCTTATATCCTCAGTTGTTACACCATAATGTATTTTGTCTGTCGAGGTAAATTGAATTTCATGGTCATATTCCTGTGCATAGCATTGAAAACTGCTTGATTTTTAGGAATGCTGTTAGATTCATACTGTTGATATGCAAAGTATTAATATATTTGTGTATCTGTTTTTTGTTTTTACTTCTTAAGATATTCTTATAAATGGGAAGATGAGTTTCCTTCATTGAAAAAAAATAATTACTGGAATGTAGAGGTGCATGATACATTAATATTCCAATCCTTATTTCAAATGATTAACATAGCTGGTAGACTCCCTTGAGTACCATTAGACAACCATTCTAGTTCTGTGATGACATGAAATGTCAAGATAGTTCTGATGGAAGCTGCTGTAGAATATTTTCCAATGTGTTTGATTTGAATCCTTTTCCAAGAGAAAACATTTCCAGTTGTGACTTGCAGGACCAGTATTTTGGCTTGGCTTGCTCTTTTTTTTTTTTTTTTTTTTTTTTTTTTTTGCTTTTCAAGTACTGCTTGGTTGTGTTCCAGACGAGACCTCAGTTGACATGTCTGTTAAGTGATTGATGTAGGACTTCTTTAAGAAAGGAATTTTTCAGTAAGTCTAAAGGTGGCAAAGGTCAATTGTGTCTTGCCAGTCTGGTAGAAGTGAATTCTACAGCCACACAGCCAAGTAGAGTTTATAGAAAATGCTTTGCCCTTAGCAGCAGGTTTCATTGTTAGTGTTGTAAGATGAAAAGATGTCAAATGTGCCGCAAATATATTTTGACAGTTAGTTGTATTGCCTTCCAAATCCATTTTAGTTGAGAATCTGTGTATTCCTATGTCCCTGAGGAGAAAGATAATAAGTAATCATTCCTATCTGCACTCCAAATTTAGCTTCCTTTTGAAGGCAAATAATAGTCCACAGAGATGTGCCTGTCTCACCAGCTGACCTAAAGCAGAAGAGTTTCTACTCAGGAAAGTAGTTTCCAAACTATTGTTAGACTGTTAAATCAGATACTTCACGCTTTTCCTTTTAATGAAATATTGATTTTTTTTTTTCCTTTGTCTACCAGACTTTTACCAGATAGTGGGTAATGGTTGGTGTTTTTCTAACCAAAGTGGCCATTTTAGTGCCATAGTTTTCCTCAGGAATGCAGAAAATAAATAAGCTTAAAAAAAAAAATGTTTAAATGAAATTCCAAAAGATTAATACGTATGGATCTTGTCTACTGATTCTGTAAAGATTCAGGAATTTCACTGCAGGTAGGAAATTCTTCACCTCATGAATCTGTATCTGTTTGTGTGGACAATTTATCTCATCCCTTCAAGGTAATCCTTCTGCAGTACTAAAAGCCTGACTAGATGTCAGATTAAAATTCATTTACTAGCTGTAGAGGAAATACAGCCTCGACATGCTGGAGAAATGGGCTGACATCTCAACAAGGAAGAGTGCGAAGTCCTGCACCTGGGGAGGAACAACCCCGTGCATCTGTACATGCTGGGGGCTGACCAGCTGGAAAGCAGCTTGACAGAAAAGGACCTGGGGGTCCTGGTGGACACCAAGTTGAACATGAGCCAGCAACAGGCCCTTGTGGCAAAGAAGGCCAGTGGTGTCCTGGGCTGCATTAGGAGGAGTGTTGACAGCAGGTTGAGGGAGGTGATCCTTCCCCTCTATTCTGTACTGGTGAGGCCATACCTGGAGTACTGTGTCCAGTTGTGGGCTCCCCAATACAAGAGAGACATGGACATACTGGAGAGAGCCCAGCGAAGGGCCATGAAGATGATGAATGCACTGGAGCAGCTCTCCTACAAGGAGAGGCTGAGAGAGCTGGGACTGTTCAGCCTGGAGAAGAGAAGGTTCAGGGGGCATCTCATCGGTGTATGTAAATACCTGAAGGGAGAATGCAAAGAAGAGGGAGCCAGGCTCTTGTCAGTGGTGTCTAGTGGCAAGACAAGAGGTGATGAGCACAACCTGAAACACAGGAGGTTCCATCTGAACATCAGGAAATGCTTTTTCACTGTGAGGGTGACTGAACACTGGCACAGGTTGCCCAGAGAGGTCGTGGAGTCTCCACCCTTGGAGATATTCAGAAGCCCTCTGGACACGATCCTGGGTACTGGGTCTAGGTGACCCTGCTTGAGCAGGGGGATTGGCCCAGATGACCTCCAGAGGTCCCTTCCCAACTCAACCATTATGTGATTCTGTGGAAGAAGAAAAGCTTCCTTCTTTGATTTTTGTTTTGATGGTGCTCTAGAAATTCTGAACTTTATTGTGTCAGATGATACTGCAAAAGATGGTGCATACCAAAAATAAAGCTCTGATTTGTTTAAAACGTATCTGACATTGAGATTAAGGGCCTGGAAGGGTATGTCATCTTTAGAAGACAATGCACTATTACAATCAAAATTTTTTTAGAACACAATGGAAATAAAAAGAGGGGAAATTTAGATAGAAAAAACAAAGAGCTAATGAATGAGAGATTAAATAAGACCAGAGTCAACCTCCTGCACATTATGCCACAAAAACATGGCGGTATCTCTGCAGTCACGTTTTCAGGGTTGCCTATTTCGAGTAGCTATTTATGCTGGGGTGAAATGCACTTTTTTTGTGGATGTCTAGAAGAGCTTCGAGCTGTGATGTCTGAAGATTTCTCTCAGTTGTTCAAGATCAAACTCTGGATCTGCTCCCTGTAATTAGGAGGTCTGCTCCTTTTTTGCATCTCTCAGGTATGGCTTTAGCAGCAGCTTGCCTGCTAGTTGTATTTTTGATAGATTTTCTTCAAGTAACGAAGAGAGCACACTCAGTCACTTCAGGAGGCTTGCCATGTGCCAATTAAAACTGAAATATGTTAAAAATTATGAGGACTTTGGCAGCATTTTGGAAGTCTGTATAATGTGGACCTTTTAAGTACTACTTTTTAAGACTACATTTTTAAATTGCTTCTGTTTTTAAACTTGTCCTGTTCATATGAAGCAATTCAAATAGGAGGACCTGCGTTACTAAATGTGCCACAGAGAGTTATTGGAAGGTGGCTGAATGTTCTGCACACTTAGAATATTTATTTCTTGTTATATTTGTTCAGTTAACAGTTCATTAAATAGCTAAAAACTACACAAAGGTATAATTGTTATTCAATTAAGAATAAGTAAGTGTTCTGTTCAAGAAACCTGTCCAAGATGAATCTTCACCTGAAGAGTATGTGAATTGAATAAGTTGATGCTCCTGATGCAATTAAAAGAACGTAATAATTTATCTTAATTAAGATCCATCCTAATATTTGATGTATTTTTCTGTTAACAAATGTGTTAGATTTCAGCTTCTAAATGGCTTCCGGCATTATGCTTGAGTATGACCATGTGTCATGAATGGATGATTTTGATTGCTTCAAGAATTACCATCAAAGCTATTAGCAAAAGTGGTTTTAATATGATTTTGTAAAAGTGCGACTTAACAAAGTTCGATGGCAAAGTTCACTCTATTACTGTATGGTACAATCATTTGAACAATGATTGAAAGTTACCAAGGCACAAATCAAAGTTACCATACTATAAGGTTATGCATGATAACAGTCGATTACCAAAGATCTGCCATTGGTAAAAGGTCTCTCTGCCTCAAGGAGCAACCTTGAGAGGCGTCCCAGGTCAAGGGAAGATCACTGCCATGCAGCCACGCTGCCTAGCAGGGAGAGGTCAAAGAAGGTGCACTTAGGCTGTCATATTTCTGGAATAAAGTGGTTGGCTCGTAGTCAAGTTACATGCAGTGGGAAAGGTATGCATGAGACTCCTTGTACACACAACTTTCTTTGTTCCTTGATAAACGAGTCTTGGAACAGCCACCTGCTATTCATGTGTTAATCGCATGATTGGCGTTCAAAGCCCATATGCATTGATGCTCACTGTGTGACTCGACTCCTTTGTGGGTTTTTAGAGAACAGATTGAAACTAGAGGAGTCCTTGGCCCAGCTACGGCTCAGGCCTTTATCTCCTTTGGAGCCTGTACCAAACTACTGCTGGTTTGGTTAAGGGGTTGAGTGCATCTGTCACACCATGCCATTTCAGGTGCTTTTTATAGTGTGTCTTTTAGTGAGAATCCCTATATGATAACTTAAATATGTTCCCTGATAAGAGTTTTACTGATGAAGACCAGCCCCTGACTGGATCCAGAATAATTTTTAGTATGGAGCATTCTTTGTGGACAGAAGTAGCTCTGTTCAGTGTGGAACACAAAATTATATCTGTTTTTTGAATACATAACTTACTAGGACTGCTCTGTACACCTGAATGGAAAGGCAAAGATTTCCCAGTCTTGGATTACGAAGATAGTGAAGTGATTGCTGCTGCTTAAGGATATCTTGACAGAAATGAATTCATTGGGACCATTGCCTCTTCTGAGGCAAATTGACTCAGGTCTCATACCGTTCATATCTCTCTTAACTTTTCAGATGCTTCCCCATTCTTTCTAGGCTTGTCTTCTCTGAATTCAGATATTTGCATGATTTTCTTTTTTTCCATGCTTTGTTAATTTCTACATCCACTGGTTTAATCTGGTTTCCAAAGAAAATGTTTGGTCTGTTTTTCAGTCTACTGTAATAACTTCTGCACTTGCTGGCTGGTTTTCGCCAACTTTGACTTAAGGGTAGAACTTTCATACATTGTTTTAAGTCTGGTGATAGCGGTGCGAGTTTAGCAGTTCTCTTTGTAGCGGCTTGCCAGGGGCCTCTCAAGGTATGTGCTTTCTGGTTAATCAGCAAATGTGATTTGGAGCCAGCTGGTTCAAAGACATGGAGAGTTGATAAGGCTGGTGTGTGTGGCAGGGAGAAAGGGATAATATAGAGAGAACTGAAGGCACTGTGACAGTGAGGTTTGGGTGAGTGTAGGTGAGGAATAAAAGAGAAGATCAGTGTGAGGTTAGTGCACTAATGGAAAAGGATGTGAAAGAGTCATAGTTTAACCCCAACTGGCAACTAAGCACCGCGCAGCCGCTCGCTTACTCCCCCCTGGTGGGATGGGGGAGAGAATTGGGAGGGCAAAAGTAAGAAAACTCATGGGTTGAGATAAAGATAGTTTAATAGGTAAAGCAAAAGCCGGGCGCACAAGCAAAGCGAATTCATTTGCTACTTCCCATCGGCAGGCAGGTGTTCAGCCATCTCCAGGAAAGCAGGGCTCCATCATGCGTAACGGTTACTTGGGAAGACAAAAGCCATCGCTCCAAACGTCCCCCCCCTTCCTCCTTCTTCCCCCAGCTATATATGCTGAGTATGATGTCACATGTATGGGATATCTCTTTGGTCAGTTGGGGTCAGCTGTCCCAGCTGTGTCCCCTCCCAGCTTCTTGTGCACCCCCAGCCTTCTCGCCCATGGGGTGGTGTGAGAAGCAGAAGAGGCCTTGGCTCTGTGTAAGCACTGCTCAGCAATAATGAAAACATCCCTGTATTATCAACACTGTTTTTGGTACAAATCCAAAACATAGCCCTGTACTAGCTACTACGAAGAAAATTAACTCTCTCCCAGCCAAAACCAGCACAGGAAGACAGTAGTGGAAAGCAGGACTTTATTGGTTCTCAGCTATGTCGCAACCTGTGCGCTGTCTTGTCTTCAAGAAGGTCTGAAGTTTTCACTTACGTGTGGTCTCTGTTCGTTTGTGTGGCTCTTTCACAAGCTACCCAAGAAGATGGTGTTTCAGTGGTTTAGAAGTTTATCCAGTAGTTGTTTTAAAACATTTTGATACTTCCTTGTGGAGTTAAATGTAGATAGTTGCATATACAGATTATAGCTCTTCTGTGTATGTGTGCATGTATGTATAAAATCAGAATATTAAGAAGCACTACTTCAGGCTCTTATATATTTTTCTTTCTAGTGGCAACAGAACCCTTGATAAAAGCAGTATATACGCTATACCAGCAAAGGAATCTCCTCTTTCCTGTGCGTACGTTGCTTTTGAAATTTTTTAGCAGAGTTTACCAAAAAGAAGATTTGAGGACTCAAAGAATCAGGTAAAAAACCGTTTATGTGTTTTTTCCCATTTCAACATGGTATATTTATTTCAGAAGTTAGAATACTCAATTTCTATGTAGATGTTATAAAGCTTCATTCTGAATCTGTTTTGGCACTGTGTCACTGAAAGTTGAAAGTTTAGGTTCTCTGTGAGTTGTGAGATTGAGATGTGTATTAGCTTAGTTGTCTTTTTTCTTAATGTAAGTACTAGATAGATCTTAATGATTTAAAATTTAATTTGAAGTACATTGCTGCAAGCTCATTGTTACTGACTGTGGTAGTCACTAGATGTGTCAAGATTGGGCAGCTATAGCCATGGAGCGTTTCCATTACTTCAGCCTGAGGTCATGAACTTGTGACTTAGTGCCTTTGGTGGTTCTGGTAGTGAACGTCTAGCCTTTTGTACTTATTTTCTATAAGAAAATTATTCTGTTGTTTTGGGTGCGTAGTCCTACAGAGACTAGGTTTAAGAAAATGTTCTTGTCCTTTTGGGTTCCCAGTTTCATGCATCTATTAGATATCTGACTTTCTTGAAGTAAGAGGAGGTTATTCTCTGTGTTGCTGTTACTACACTTTTTCTTCTTCAGATTTTGTCCGAATGGTCTCCAAGTCTTAATTTTTCCAGAAGGTATTTTTCATCCAAGTCATCTGGTTCTAGCTACGTAAAATCCTTAAACACAGATGAGGCTGCGTTAATCCTACCTCATTTGAGAACTGCGAAGGGGCATAAGATCAGACCCATGATGCCTGTTTCTGCTACTAGATAAAAATCAAACCAAGGCCCCCAGAAGTAGTGGTGCTCACTAGCAGAGTCAAGCTTTGGGAAAATTGTTTTCTTCTGCAACTCCTTTGCTTTGTTAAATCTTACACTGTGGTATTGCCTAATTAGATCTACAGCCAGAAATATCTAACACTACCCTATGGACATTATAAAAAGTATAGGGAATTTGAAAGACAGGAAAAAGGCTGGGGAATATCCCATTTTCCTCCTCTTTTCAACCAGATTGAAGAAGAGATCTCTTTCATCCTGACTGTTTTCTCCGAGGCTACATAACCATTGTTCTCTGTACTTACCTGGAAGTCTTGAGCATCTCATCCAGTTTCACATGATCATCTAACTACCTAGAAAGCTTTAACTTTCTATCTTTAGACATCACAAATAGCAGTAGTTTTCCTGCTGTTCCTCTTAGTCTTCTACATGGAATTGTGGCATTTTTGGTAACAGAAGAATGAAATCTCAAAAATTCTTTGCAAAAAGGATAATTGCACTTATGTTTGACAAGACATTTTAAGATGACATAACGTTTGTGTACTGTACTGATCTATTTCTTTCCTTTAGAAACAAGTGGGTTGGGTTTTTTTTTTTCATTTCTTCAAGATGTGGACTCCGCAGTAGATCCTGGATGACATTCACGTTATCCCATTCAGTTTGATGTCATAGCTCCTTCAGCCTTCCTGTGACTGCTCTCCTCTTCCCCCCCCCCCAGAAGCTTGTCAAGAGCAGTCTAAGAGGAGCAGAATTCATGTTGGAACATTTTCCAAGGACATTTAAGTGAAGCTGTTTATTTAGGTACATCTGACTCAAAGGCTAGGTAGGAGCTTTTGGCCTATTGTTGACCTGTGAAAGAAAACTTGATAGATTTATTACAAGGTTCGGAATTAATATTTTGGTCTTGATGTTAGTTATCTTCACCCCTAATTGCTACACACATATGTGTAGTCATTATATGTATATATGCTTATACTCTGTGTGTGTATAGACACGCACTTATGCATATGTATACTGGTAGAGACTTAAAAGGCTATTTAGCCTCACAGCCTGCATTCGACACTGACCTGTGTGAGGTGGTATAGGAAGAAGGCAAGAATTATTCTTCCATAGTACTCTAAGCTTCCAACCATTTGAAGCCTGTACTTCCTCACTGTGCAGAACTTCTGTGTGTTAGTATCACTCAATGGATGTCTTTTCCACGAGCTTTTCTGGTCATTCCTTGGACTGTTCTAAATCAAGAGCAACTGCAGCATCCTCTGGCAAGCAGTGACAAAACTCAGCTGTCTGAAGACCAACTTCCTTTTGTTTCTTTTTATCCTGGCTCCTTCTAGCTTCCTTTGATACCAGCACCCACTTCTTCTGTGGGAAGAGAAAGCAAACATTTTATTCCCATCCACCATTTTCATGTCAAGCGATTTGAGACCTCTGTTGAGCCTACCTCCAACTCACCCACTTCAGCTGTCTCTTCTCCAGGCTTTTCCTACCATTAAACACACTCTGTCTATGCAAGGCCCTTCCCTGTTATGTCATGGATACTTAGTTTCCTTAAAAGTTTTTGGTGAGGGATTTTTGCCAGGTCTTTTGAAAATGAAATAATTTTTATCATCGTTATGCTGCTCTTGTTGACACCTTCAAAGACCTACTTTGAACTTCTTGATTTGCACTCGGCAGCTTCTTTCATGTAATCATCACTTTAGTAGTAAGCTGATGAAGTGCTTTTGGTTTATAAATACTTGATTTGACGAGCAAGGGTGTCATAGAAATTGTAGCCCACGAAAGATAGGACTGGTCTATAAGATTGTTTCAGTTTGAGCTAGAAAGGATAAATAAAAGCAGATCTATAATGGAGGTTGTCAAGTTTTAAAGCTCAGCACCAAAGACGTTTGAAGGAAAGAAAAAACCTAATTAGTGAAGTTTCCTGAAGTATGAACAGGCCAATTGATTGGAATGGGGAAGGAGGTCTGCAGAATCAAGTCATAAATACAAATGAAAATTTGTCTTAGGCTAGGGAAGAGCTTGTCCAAATTTTTTTGCTGTTTCCTGACCAGCTTGGTAATTAGCTGTGTTGATGTTCAGGGGAAAATAAATGACTGTATTAGCTCTGTATGGCTTGTGCATAGTGTAAGTATTTGGTTCGATCCCTAAAGTTCTTGGTGCAGTTTTGAATGTATGGAGGAAGCAGATATATTAAGAAAGTCTTCTAATAGTAGCACCTTTAAGAGAGTCATGTGTGAAGTAATTTGCCTGTGTGCCATAGGAATTCAGCGGTAAAACTGTAAATGGGATTCAGGAATCCTTACTTTAATTAGGGTGAACTATTAAATTGCACTTTAAAAATTTACTTTAGAATTTGGAAATAATTCGGTACTTACTCTTAAAGTAATATGGAGAGAAATATAATAAAATAAAAAAAAAAAAGAAAACAGTAGTCTCTAATCACCCAAGTTAGTTTCTTCAGGGGAAAAAAAAAGTAAATATAGAATTCACTTTGAACACCTTTGTTTACATTTTTAAATCTCATTTTTAATATTGTTTCTTTTTGAAAATCATCGCTCCTGGTTAAGAAATGAAACTATGCTTGAAAAACAAAAAAGAGGTTTGGATCTTGGGGAGGGGATGGGGGGAGAAACTTGATTATGGTTGGCATAAATAGTTGATTTACTGTTGGAATTGAACAGGGAAAGAAAGTAAACCAATGTTATCGACTCCTATTTAAAGCAACCAGTTCTAGTTTTTCATTCTGCTTTGAGATGTATCTGAATTCACAAGCAAGACATCAGCAAAGCTGTAATTGAATTTAAAAGTCCAGTGTGAGGACTAGTGGCTTGATCGGGGAGTTCAGTATTATTCAGGGTGTAGTAATCTCATGGCTTTTTAGCCTGACTCATAACTCATTGAATATGAACTGATAAAACTAATGATAAATGGAAAAGTTGCTTTGCCAGCATACGATCAGTTCACATAAATACTTAACGAAGGAGTTGAAAATATGCAGCACAAAACCTATGGATCAAATAAATACTTCTGATGTAACCCTAATACTAGCATGCCAGTGTGCTCAGATCTTCTGGTGAAATATTCTCAGCAAATCACAGCATTGCAGTTTATTGTAATTTAATTGAACCTGATATTAAAGCAACTTAGTCAAGACTGGAAAGGGTAAGTTTGTGGGGTTTTTGTTGTTTTGGTTCCCCCCGCGCTCCCAACTAATTTTCCCTCTGTCTTTAGAAGTCGAAGTAAAGTTTTATCTCGTTGGTTGGCTGGCTTACCTCAGCAGCTTGCTCTGCTTGGCTTGAGAAACCCTGAGCTTTCAAATCAGCTGATTGATATCATTCATTCCGCCGCTTCTCGTTCGAACAAGGAATTATTACAAAGTTTACAAGCCACTGCTGCTCGAATATATGGTAAGACTTTTACAGTACAGCATAATGGATTTTGTCCGTCACTTGGCAGGGAAGTGGCAATATGTGGAAAATACTGGCGTTTCCTAGGTGAACGTAAAGCCTGTGTGTGGGGGGCGGGGGTGGAGATTGGAGTAAAGGTTAAAATGAACTATGTGTGTCATTTCCTTAAGGCTAGTAAAAGGGTTAAGATCTCTAGTTCAAGTTAACAGGACTTTAATCTGATGCACTAGAAGCTTCAGTTTTTGTGAAATCGCTTCTGGTAGTCCTGCTTCTCCTTTTTTTGTCCCTCCCCGCCCTTCAGCGTTAGTTATATCGTCCTCCCTTCAGCAAGTGCTGTAGGCTCTTAACTAAACAAGAGCAGTTAGGGAAGAGGAGGGGCCACTGCGGGATCATTGCAGCGTTTGGCATGAGTTGCTTACGCAGTGGAACTGTTAGAAAGCGCAACAGTTTTTGTGTGTTTAAAATGAATGGGCATGTCAGCATTGTGATTCCCTGTCCGTGTGCCGGTAGATCCGCTAGATGGCACCCTGGTCCTGCTGCCGGCGGAGGCCCAGCGGCGGCTGGTGCAGCTGGTGTACTTCCTGCCCTGCCTGCCCGCCAGCCTGCTCGCCTGCCTCAGCCGGTGCTGCATCATGGGCAGGATGTCCTCCGAGCTGGCGGCTACGCTCATCGGGATACTGCACATGAGGTACAACGGTGAACCTGCATTTTACTTTGCTGTTTTAAAAAAAAAAAAAAAAAAAAAAACACCCAAAAAGTGCGAACGTTTATTGGTTAAGCGTGAACTTTGTTACTGGTTTGCACAAAAAAATCAATATAGCGTGCAAGAAGTGGCATCAGGAAGAAAGTTTACGCTTCTGTCAGGCTTTAGTCCAAGCCTTTCACTTCGACTCTGTCCTCACACTGACTGATTTTCTCCAATGCTTGATAACAAAATCGTATCAGTTACCTGTAAGGCTACACGTTATGGAGCACCCTCTGCCCAGAACGTCATCACCGGTGGTCTTTGTTCTGCCACTGATTGCAGCTTTTGCTCCTAAACACTTGGACCTGATGCTGTTTGTAGTGAGAAATAACCAATCAGTGTGTATTCTCATGTTCTGCTTTGTTTCAGATTTTTAAAACTCACTCTTCCTATAATTACCACGCTTAAATAGCCAATTCATAGTTGCTAGGCAAGTGTCTTGTTAGAAATTATTCACACTCTTGTTGCTTTTCTCCTGGCTTGAAAGAGGGTGAGTTTGCCTGTAAAGTCAGGGAGAGAGGCTGCTGTTCCACTGAAGTGAGTGGAAGGCTTGCTGGGCTTTCACAAGGGTACTTTTGCTTTGCTGCTTCTGAAAAAATACACTTGCTTTTCTTCATTGCTTGATATTGTTGGAGCTTGGATAAATACACAGGAATTAAGCTTCTATGAATTATGCTTAAAGTGAGGTTTTTTTTCCTAATGCTTTTTGGAAAACATCTTTTTATTAAAATATGACACAATACAATGTACTGTCAAGTACAGACCTGTTTATATTAGCTGTATAACATTTGAATAAGGTGACTAATGTATGGAGTGATGGTGATGAAATTTATAATATCCTATATATAATGCATTACCACTATAAAAATGAAATTCTGTCTAGTTTTGGGAAGATGAACCTCAAATTTTATTTTTAAAAAAGAAGAGTTCTCTGCCGTATACTGGAAATTCAGTGGCAAACCATAATCAACTCAAAGACAGTTCTTGTAAGAACTAAAGTCGGTAATAAGCACCGAGGTGCTTATTTTGTTGTTAGATCTTATTGGATTTTCAGTGTGGGAGATTTTTATAGTAATAGTGTAACTGTTTTCTAAAGATTATCAGAAAGCTGCAGGTGGGCTGTGTGCATTTGATCCTTTTGACAAAAGATGCAAGAGGCAGCTGGAGGGTGGTGTTCTTACTTACGAAAAGTAGGTTACATCCTGACAACACAGGAGGATGACCAACTTCTCATTTTTCAGAGATGCAAAGAAAGTCTTTTGATTTTTAATTTATGGCATTTGGAACATGTTTTAAACTAAGTTGGATTCAAAGATTGTGGATTATCTACCCAAGAAGTCAATCTGAAATAACTAGATGAAAAAAAAAAAGTACTGATGTAGTTATACTAGTGCAGTTTCTTATATTGATAAGCCCTAACAGTCCTTCTTTCTGGAAGATTGCAAGTTCTGATGAAACTTGGAAAAGAGGTATTACTCTTGATTGAGTGTTGTTTTTCTTTGATAAGGCTGCTGTTCCCACTTTATTGAGAGGAATCAGTGCTAAAACCAGGAACTTGATCAGTTTTCCTTAGAAGCACATCTGAAAAGAAATCAAGTCCTTATAAAGATTAAAATGAGTCTTTTATAGACAAAGTGAATGCAACAGTGTTGAAAATACATTCTCACCTATATAGCCAACTTAAAAACTTGTACAAGTTTTAAAGGGCTTATCGATGACACATTTTTTTTATCTGTGGCTCAGCTTCTTAATATATAGGTGAAATTTTTTGTGAAAGACTACTTTTTTTTTTTTCCTTATCGTCACGACCATATTTAGGATAAAAAAAGTCATCCTAGGATGCCTTAAAGAGTTAGAGAACCAAGATGATGTCAGAAGTGTTAGTGGCTGCTGAGGGAGATGTCCAAAGAAAAAAAAGTTGCTTTGGCAACTTAAGCATGCAAAGATAAGGAGATAAGTAACAACTAATATTAACTTCTCAAGAACAGAAAAGTCTGATATATCTTCTTCTTTGGAAAAGAAGTTGTACAATTAAGGAAACAGTTGTAGGTTTTCTAGATATGAACCTTAGCGGGGCTTTATGAGCGTCATAACCTGTCATTGCACATGGGGTACATTAACTAATTTTCCACCTCTTATCAGAAAAGCCAGCCTGGATTATTGTGTCCGGTTTTGTGGCTTGCTTTTAGATAATGATGTGGATAAACTGGAGTGAGTTTAAAGGAGAGCAGACAAAGAACGATAGTCTGTAAATTGTGATAATGGGGAATGACTGACAAATTGGCATTGTTAGGCAAATAAGGCTGGGAAGGAGGGGGAACCATGTGCGTAAAAGGCTGTTGAAAAGGAATGGAAGAACGCAGTTTTAGCAGGATTAGAAATATAGACCTTAAATGTCAGAAAAACGTTTGGTTTGAGTGCTAGCAAAACTTTCTAAAAGCAGAGATACGTACTGGCTTAGGCCATGTAGGAAGCAGGTATAAGTATACTTCACTGGAGATACTTAAAATCGGGTTGGAAAAGTATATCATGGATGGCAAAGGTAAAGCCTTGAAGGAAGTAGAGGGACTGGGTACCTTCTGGTAATTGTTCACAGCTCTTGTGGTGCTCGGGAGTTAAACATGCAAGTTTTTTAAATGAATGGTACTATAACAAAATGTATATAATTACACAGTTCTGTGCCACAGTCTGGTTCATGGGACACTTTCTGTAGTTTTAGATTATGATAGTTTTTGTGTAGAGAAACTGATACAAATCAGTCCATTGGGAGATGTCATTTATGAGTAAAACTGATGTTGTCAGTAGATGGCACTGTTTTTCTTCCAGTACATTCATGTTCTGTTTGGTGAGGGGGGAGTTTTTATAAATTTCTTTTCTTCTATGCCACCTGCTTATCTGTCATGCTTTAAATAGATTGCATTCAGGAGCGTCAGGGACTCACTGCTGTATTTGGTAATTGTTCTTAATTTCTTTAAAAGCCTTATTTCCGCATTATTCTTGACTGGCAGAGCATGTACGTTTTTACACGCATTTGAGGAGACACATACATACCCATGTATGTTTGCCAGGGAGAAGCTACGTTAAGGTGGATTTGATGAGAGTACATATGGATCATTATAAGACTGTTGCAGTTATTCCAAGAACAATCATTATAAACTCAAGGAACTCATAGCTTTTTTTTGTGCGTGTGTGTGAACTATAAAAGTAGGTAGTAAATGTATCCAGATGGCTTAAACCACAGCCCTGTGATGATATCAGGCGGTAACATTAAATTAAAATTATTGCGTGTTAACTTTTAGAATTTTTTTGTTGATTAGAAACGAATTTTGAAGACATTCAATAGTTTCCAGTTCTTATTTTTGCAATGGTGAAATGAATAGCAAGGTGGTCTGCAGGAGCCCATTAAGTGAGCCACGGTGGGCTCCATGTGCTGACAATGAAGATGATGTTGACAGTATTTCCCTATATAATGGGAAGGTTTCTGAGCCGGGGAGGGTGGTTATCTATACTGTTAAATTATTAGGATGGTTCCTGTCATGCTTTTGGTCTATATTCACTAAAGCTTTAACAGTTAGCACAGGCCAAGGACAGTTCTGAAAAGAAAGCTGAAATGCAGCCACCCCATTTTGAATGCTGGCATGGACATGATGAGATTTACGCTAATTGATCTCTGTGCCAATGAACAGACGTTGCTGCTGTTTGGGTCACTGGGACAGCTGCAGCTGGTGAGTTTCAGGTGAAACTGAGGGACAGAAGGTGTTGTCTTGGCTTAATTTCACTGCTCTTCTCCTCCAATGCTTGCCTTGTGCCTACTCTGTGGGACCTGAGATGTAAGTAACTTCAGTAAATCCAGGCAGGCAGGGTTCTGAGAGATGGAAGTGTGCCAGGGTTTTGGGGTATAAATCTTTCTCCCCGCTCCTGTTCATGGAGGAAATGTGTGGAGCAACATGAGCGAACAGTCTGTGACTTCAGACTGAGAGAAATGAGAGGTAGCGGCTTCTTGGAAGGAGATGAGTTCTCTGAGTTGGCCTCTGATTTAAGCCTCTGATGAGCTTAAATTTATGGAGACAAATGGAAGGGTGTGGGAAGTATTTAGAGAAAGTCTTTGCATCGAATCTACTGGATGGATTTTTCTGTGGTCTTTAGGTGGTACTACTTCGATATGTTGAGACGAACGATTTGTCTTGATGCAGTGTGCTACCTTTCTAAAAGAATTAACTTCAATATTTATTTTTAATTCATGATTTATTAGAACAACTGGTAAATAATGAAATAGTAGTTCTCTGCTAATTAAAGATGAATGGTTTAAGTGTTGGATGGGAATATGTAACGTTTGGCATGAGTGGACCTTTAGTTTGAAATACCAGTCTTAGCTTAGTCTTGATGGTGGAGTTCTGGTTATTCCTTGAGGATGTGAATATGGACAGGTAGACAGTTCTCCCAAGGAAGTGGAGAAACGTATTAATTGTTGATGGTCTGGTAGGGACGAAGGTCATAAACTTTAGCAGTATTGTAGGTAGAGCTGGAAAGAATTTTTTGGTGTAATCCCCCTAGACCTGCTTTCTACATTTGTAGGGCAGATGGGCTACTTCAGAATGGTTTTTAAAGGACTAGTGAGGCATGTTTATTTTTTGAGTAGTTTTTGGAAGACTGGCTTTGAGGCAAATCTTTTCATCAAATGTGGAAACATTAAATGTTGTAAACTCACCTTCTTGTATATGGTAGATTGTCTTGTTTGTCTGACAGAAAGGAGGTCTGCTGTTTACGTACCAAAATCTGTACTGTAACAGTTGCAGAGGAACAGCATTTGTCATCATTTGTTAGGCTCAGTGTTTTTGTTTATTACTTCTTAGTGACTGTGGTGATTGAATGGCAGATATTCTTGCAAAAACATTTCTCTTTTTTCCTTCCATTTTGTATAAGGTAGGATCCTTAAGATGATTAACATATAATCTGAGTACTTACTGTATTCTATTCTATGAAATAAGGATTAAGAAATGCAGATTTTGAGATTGTGATCAAATATATAAACTAGGAGGTTAGGTTGCTGACTTTACAGGGAAAACTTCTCTGTCTCCTCTTAACATGTCTTGAGGTACAAATAAGGAAAACCTGTTCAGTGTAATTACATAAATGCAATTTATTTATGTGCCTTTATTCAGCATAATTACATAAATTAATTTTATTTATGTGCCTTATTTATGCATAAGAGTTATCATTTTTTTTAGAACTTTTTATCCATTGGAACAGTGTGTCTGGAAATTATTTCACTGTAATAGAGAATTGGACAGATAATATTTCACTGCCTAGATAAAAAACAATGGGAGTTAATTTATGGCNTGTCTCATCAAGCAGCCAGGCATGCTTGTTGGTTCCTGCTATCCTCAGGAATCTGGTGTTTAGAAAGAACTGGGATGGACATTTTAACATCTGTTTGGTATAAGGTGTAAAATTCTATGTCTCCAAATATATTACCCAGAGACGTTTTAGGGTCATAATAGAGTTTAAAGTTTTCTATAGATATTTCCTTTGTAAGTAAATACTACTTCTACTTTATTTAGTCATCCTAGT
>WAAD01027772.1:44170-64926 GCA_013389945.1 Fregata magnificens
TATTCTTGCAAAAACATTTCTCTTTTTTCCTTCCATTTTGTATAAGGTAGGATCCTTAAGATGATTAACATATAATCTGAGTACTTACTGTATTCTATTCTATGAAATAAGGATTAAGAAATGCAGATTTTGAGATTGTGATCAAATATATAAACTAGGAGGTTAGGTTGCTGACTTTACAGGGAAAACTTCTCTGTCTCCTCTTAACATGTCTTGAGGTACAAATAAGGAAAACCTGTTCAGTGTAATTACATAAATGCAATTTATTTATGTGCCTTTATTCAGCATAATTACATAAATTAATTTTATTTATGTGCCTTATTTATGCATAAGAGTTATCATTTTTTTTAGAACTTTTTATCCATTGGAACAGTGTGTCTGGAAATTATTTCACTGTAATAGAGAATTGGACAGATAATATTTCACTGCCTAGATAAAAAACAATGGGAGTTAATTTATGGCATTTCTCTCGGAGTGTCCATAAATGAGGTCTCCAATGGTTTCAAACAGCCATTTCTTATTCTTGTGGGGCTCTTTCCCTGCTGGGGTCTTGCAAAGAGTTGTTGTTTCTGTTGCTGTAGAAAAGGAGAAGGGTGAGGACCATATAAATAAAAGCTGAATGCTCTCTCCCAGTGAGACATAAATTGTGTGGGAGTTCCTGGTCCTTACAGGTTGGAGATAACTCTGGGGGTAACTTGCATTCTGCTTGTCGTAACTGTAAATGGACTCTTTCCTTAAGAGGTAGTGCCTTTAAAATATTCTGTTGCTTTCCAGACAATAATGAGGAAGCTCAGCTGGTGTCTCATCAAGCAGCCAGGCATGCTTGTTGGTTCCTGCTATCCTCAGGAATCTGGTGTTTAGAAAGAACTGGGATGGACATTTTAACATCTGTTTGGTATAAGGTGTAAAATTCTATGTCTCCAAATATATTACCCAGAGACGTTTTAGGGTCATAATAGAGTTTAAAGTTTTCTATAGATATTTCCTTTGNAGAGTTTAAAGTTTTCTATAGATATTTCCTTTGTAAGTAAATACTACTTCTACTTTATTTAGTCATCCTAGTTATGTGATCTGCAATGTTTGACAGTACAGCTTGAGGCGGCACAATGAGAATGCAAAATCTAACGAAGAGCCTATATACTACTTCATTAAAGACTTATTTAAGGCATTATTGTAGACAAGAAGTATTTGCAAGCTGGAGAGAACCTGGAGAGGATATTGTAACCCATTATTGTGAATAACAACACTGATAGAGCAATTGAATACAGTAATTTTCATACAAATGAAGTGTAGAAAAGATTTCAGAACAGTATATTTTTTTTAAGAAAGGAAGACATAAATGAAATTAAAATTTTACCAAAATAAGCTAAGTTCTTATTAAAAAAAAAAAAAGAGAGAGAAAAACCACTTTCAAGTCATTACAAATCGTACAATGCAAAGTCAACTCCATACACCTTGGAGAGTAAGTTGAAAAGCATGCATGTATAGGAAGGTGTAGTAATTATGAATGGGTTGCTAAGAAAAATGTAAGAATAGTAAGGTCTGTGTTCACTGTGAAGTGCTTTTTCTGGCTCTATTTTCATGGCCCTCAATTTAGAAACAAAAATGAAGGAGGAAAGTATTTAAAAGGTAACAAAAGTGCTTAAGGTACTATTGAATATAAACTAAAAAGCAAGAGTGTGCTTTCAAAATACTGGCATTTCCCTAACTGGGTGCCACCAAGCGTGAAGGGTAAAAGATTGATCTGTTTTCCTTGCTGCAGGATCAGAAAGGATCCATAGTTCTTAAGAATTGGATCGTGGGGTGGGTTACGGTGCATTCCTTCATCCACATCTGGTCAGCAAATTTCCTTTTCCTTGCTCACTGTTATGTAAAGGTCTAGGACTTGAGAGAGGGAGAGGGCTGAGCTTGTGTTTAAGGACACGGCCCTCTAAATTTGTCCCCAGGTGGGTGGTTGTAGTTTGATATTCCTAACCAAGGGGAAAAGAATTATGTCACTGCACTTACAATTGCACCAGTTGGTAAATGCCATTTGCTCATTAGTGAATGTTTCTTCCGATTTGTGCTCTTGTTTATAACGTGTAAGCAATTCTTTTCTTCAGACAACCTTTGCAACTACAGAGCAAATGAGTAGCTGACAGGCTTACTTTTAACAATACATAGCTCAAATTGTTGTTTTCTTAAAATAGGGTTCATATTTTTCCCCAAATCCCTGGTAATTCCTTGCAGATGTTTTTTATATTTTGCCACATCTTCAAATGGAAACACTTGATCCTTCAAAAGAGATAATGAAAGTTAAAACAAAAAACTCACACTAACAAACCATTGCCTACATATGGTAACCTGTTAGAGGAAAAGGAAGATAAAAACTCTTCGCTTGCTCTCAGAGTTTATGTTCAGGACCTGTGCTACCTGGAGATAAGTTGGTGTGAATGATGAGATGGGTACAGGGTTGGAGAAGTATTCAAAGATTCATTTCTTTATTTCTTTATTTTTTTAAATGATTTCAATGTCAGTTTGTGACAGCCTTGGTTTCCTGTCTCTTCAAGAACTGGTATGAAAACTGAGAGTGCTGATCCTCATTAACAATGTAACACAAAACTGATTTGATGATGTTGATGCAGGAACCTGAGTTTACACTTTATTGCAGTTGCAAGCAGTTGCATTTCAATTGACAGAAATTATTTTTCATTAGAGCTAAACAGGAATAAACTATGCCAAAGCTGAGATAAATACTGGCACAGGGCTTTATAGTGTTTTAAAAGAACATATTTTACAGTAGTGCAAGTACATGCCTATACTTGGGGAAAACGTTTTATATTTTTTCTTCCATAAAGGTACAACAGTCCTAGTATGGTACTTGCACGTGGTTTTGCTCCTTCCAGTGTATATTGTTGTTTATACACACACAGTTCCTGAGAATGAGAACATGGGAGTGTTTGGGATGTATTGTAACATACCTGCCAAGCTCTCCAGAATAGCTAATTCCATAATTGTTCCATTACCTCATATTTGACAGGTGTTTTTACATGTAAGCACCATTTTAAATGGTAGTCAGACAGCACTGCTACTAGTTACACAGCTAGGTGTCTATGTAAAACATGAGACGTTCATTACAATCCTGTGAGGAAGCTGGCTAGAAGACATATCTGTACAGTGTTGTCCTAGCGTGGCTGAATAAATTCAGCAGAGCAGTGTTTCTGGGCCCAGACAGTGACCCCTGAACAGTGTACTGAAGAATTGGAATGGAGTCCCCTTAGCTCGAGAGAAGGATGCTGCAGTATCTCTGTGGAAGTCTCCTCCTCTTGATAAGTACTGATCAGTAGCTGAACAGTTTTGTCTTGATAGATAAACTCTCTGGGCTGATATTAGACTTGCTGTGTTGAGAGGTCATAGACGGCACAGGTCATAAAAATAGGAAGCCGAAAGAAAGAGGAAACCTTTTCTTTACCCCCTTTCNTGGAGGTAGATGAACTGACCGAATAGCTTCGGCAAGAAAAAAAAAAAAGACAGGGTAGACTTGATTAGCTGCATGCTGCTATACTGAATGCTTTGGTATACTAAATAACATGAATGATATTAGTGGACTTTGTCATCTCTCTTTTTGGGTTGTTCCTGAATAGGTTGTACAGCCCAGTGCCAGCACAGATCTCGTGAACCTCCAGTGGTGTCTGTCTTCCACTGTATCAGCTGGTCAGTTAGCTCTACCCATTTCCTGCCTTTAAACCAATTGTCTCTTGATGCAAGGACCTTCATTCCTACACTGTGGCTGCTTAGTTTTCTGGAATACTTCTTAAGTATTATAGGGTCTTCTGTATTCATGTGCACCTACCCCTTAAGAAGATTTCTAAGAGATATATAAAGGCAAAAAATCTTTTTTCAGAAACCATTCTGTCTGTTCTCAAGCATGACATTGGTATTCATGTGTCAGCTAATTTTATCCATCGTTATAGTGTGTATTTAGTGCAGGCATTGAAGTTACAGACCTTATTTATGTGGAACTTATTTTTTAAAAACAAAACCAAAAAAACCCCCAAAACGTCACCACATTTGCCACTCCACAGCCTGTAGGTGTCAGGGAAAGTTCTCAGATGGCAGGTTGCTCACAGCTGCTAGTAGTTCAGTTCCTCCTTGCCTTCCCTCGGAGCTCCTTTGCATGGTGAATGCCATCTCATGCTGGTAATTCCCTTCTGTTTTGTTGGGTTCCGTAATATGTTGTGCAGCTGCCTGAAGTTACAACAGATCGTCTTGAAGAGTTGTTCTGGGATGGGAACCAGCACAGTTTCTTCTCTGAATGATCAGAGATGGGCAGAATTCCTGTAGCTTTTGTCCTTTAGCCTTATCTTGCCTGACTGCCGCTCTCATGCACTGATTGTCTGGTGGGTGTACAGAATCTTGGGAAGTTTTCTGCCCCTGGTGTGTTTGAAGGACAATTTATTAGTAGTATCTCAGTGGTTAAAGCACTTGCTGAGGATGCAGAAAATCTGCGTTCACCGCTTTCATCTGAAGGGGAGGTTGATTTGCTATTTCCTAACACAGTGACTTAGTCATTGAACTATTTTGAGGACGTGTACTTAATTTAATAATATATAATTAAATTATATTAGTTTTATTAAATTTTCATGTAGTTGAGGCCTGGAATGCAGTTAGTTTTTTCAGGAAATGAGTGAATCAGCTGGTGGCTGTGGCTATGAATATTTACATGTTCTGTGTGGAACAGAAGTATCAGTGGAAGAAATAGAGGGGAAACTGCTTTTAGAATAATTTTATAACCTAGAATTAAAGAAAAAATTGTGGGAGGCCTTGGTTTAAATCTGTGATCAATGGTTGATAAAATAAATTTAAAATGGTATCACCTACCACAGTCTGTTAGGTTTCTCAGGCTATTCTCTTGCAAATGTTTAATTCTGTAAAGCTTCAGGAACACCCTGTGCTAGAATATTCTCTATTATGGTGGTGGAAGCACTTTCCTGGAAGGTGAAAGAATTGGATTTTAGTTTCCTTGAACAGAAAACCCAGACCCTTGATCTTACATTTCTTGAGTTCTGTAACCCCCGCATTTATGAACAAAAGGGTGATAGTATCGATGCCTCAGAAGAACTGTGAATCTTGCATTTGCTTTTCTTGTTTTACTTTAAAAATACTTGAAGACTGGACTCAGGGGTTTTTGAGATTCATTATACTTTTTTCAATTTTGTTGCTGAACAACAACAACAAAATCAAAAACCCAACCCAAATTCTAAGCAAAATTTTCTGTGCTTGATAGGTGCGTTGTTGTCTGAGTTGGAGTTTGAGCAGTGTGTTTTACAGGAGGACAAGTGGAAGGATAGTTTCTAAAATGACTGCAGCAAGGTTCGTCAGAGTTGTTCTACCAGAGACCTCTAAATTACTTAAAGACTCCTTATGACTACCTAAGTCAAAACTGACACCTTAAACCTGAACCAAAAAGCAATTGGTAGCTAGTTTAGGTCAGGAAGCACAAAGATAATAGTCTGTAATTGAGGAAAAAACCACTTGTGCACAAACTGCAGTTGTTTTATTTTGCAACTGTGTGATATAGCCCAACCTGAAAATAACAACAGCGTGAACAAAAGTAGTGAGGTCTGTCTGGAGTTAAAGGAAAAGTTAGCAGCAAGTGATAAAAGGAATGCATTGCACAATTGCTGTGACTGAGAAATATTTGCTATGCTAATGGCAAGAGCAGCAGTGATTTTTAAGTTAATTAGATTCACCTTTTCTTTTAATACCATTTGGCGTACAGAGCAGGTTACCTAAAGGTGCAATTCTAAACCTCAGTAGAGAGGCTCTTATGGAGAGCAGGTAACCTTATGGAAATTACAACACGTAATTCATCATTGTTAATGTGGGTTTGGGCTAGCTGACTGGAGAGGTCTCACTCATATGCAACTTGATAACAGGTTGCCATTGTCAGTAAAAATTTATTCAAAAAAGGGAAGTTATAATATGCTTATTACCTTTCTTCCACCTATAAGTCAGATTTTTTTTTTTAGTTAAATGTCTAACATAATTTAAAAGCATCTTGAAAACATATTTTTAAAAGTGCACATAGTTCTTAATTATCCATGGTAGTCTTACTATATTAAACTAAGGTTTTTGAAATAATTTGTAATGTATTTGTAGTATATCAACATCCATTCTAGAATTACATTTCTTTTGTTCAGTGTTTTTTATCTTATTTCTGATTTCCTTTAATGCGAACCTGAAAATTGAGCACCTTTAGCTACATTATAGACATTTGGGTTCTAAGGTGGTTGAGGCATTGACAACTAGTTAGATTTGTATTTAAACAGATTTCTCCTGTGCTGTAATACTGTTCTGCTAGTATTTGTAATATTAGAAAGACATTGGTCTTGGTCTTAATTTGTTATGATATATCTGTGAGATCCTTATCTAGTCTTCAATTGCACGATCTCATGTTACTTTTCCATCCTATCTTCTGTATTGAGTGCATTATGCTCACTGGAGGAGTGTTTACCTAATGTTATGCTTTGTCCCTCTTCTTTCAGTAGAAGGCTCCATGTTTTGTCTATTGTATTCTGCCCCACCTGGAAAACAAAGTGATTCCCCCTGCCCATGGAATTTTGTCTTGTGCTCAAGTATTTTCACACCTGTAGGAAATGAGGAGGTGATATTTTTCCCAACTTACAAATGAGGAACGGAGGCAAGGAAAAGGTGTAGACAGAAGTACTTAGAAGTACCTGCTAACTTCAGGACTTCAGCATGAAACATTTGGGCACTGATTTTGCAGAATATTTAGCATTTTCTGTCTTGAAAGCAAAGGATTGACTTCAATGTCACAATTTCAGTTTCATAGAACCTCTGCAATACAGATAGGAGGGTGATCCAGTATAATGACTAAAAACCTATTTGTTTACCTGAATTTGTGAGCTAATCCTTTCTTCTACTTTTTTTTAACCATCTCATGCCTCATATGCTGTTATAGATGATGCAATAAATAAGGCAGGAACAGGTCAGGCTGTGTTATCCTTCATTGCATAATCCTGATCGATCCATTCATCCATGATTTGAATGAGGCATAGATTTTTTTAGAGAAAATATGACACACAATATTTTCATAGTCTAAGGCATATGCACAAAGAGGCCAAGCTGAAGGTTATAGGCAACTTTCTCTGTCACTTTCTAAATTGAATGCTAGATTATTTTTAACCGTGATGCTCTTTTAACATTGAGGCTTCTTTTATGTATGTAATAGCTTTTGCTTTTTTAAAAAAGTAAACTGCAACTGAATTTGGGGATCTTGGTTTTCTGTGTGTGTGTCTCCATGTAGATCTGCTTGTAGATGAGTCTTAAAACCATTTAATAGCTCTGTCAAGGGTTTGTGTCTTATCCTGCCTCCGTGTTACCAGGGCAGAACAGCAGTGATTCTCTCTGCTTCCTCTTATGTCGACATCAGTGGCACTTAGCTTGGCATGCTGTTAGGACTCTTAAAATGCTTGTCCTGTTTTGCGAGTGTGCAGATAGTCAAATGTGGGTAGAAAACCAAAACCGCTGAAGTGTTTGAAAAATTTCCAGATGTTTAGCAATGAGCTTCAGAATAATTTTTCATGTCCAGGGATCTCCTGAACCTATTGCAGTTTGTATTTACTAGCCTACAGTGAATCTGAGTTTTTCTTCAGTCTCTTCTGGAGCTCGTGTAAAATTCTTGTATCCATTGGTCCTATTGTGAGGAATGCAACACATCTGCTAACTGTTGCATGGAAAAATATTTTTATGTTTTATATTATTTTAAACCAGATTCTGACTAGCTTTCTCATGCAAGTCCCGGTCCCTGAATTTGGGCTTATCACAAGCTCTTTCCACGTTTTCTGTCTTCCTGCCCAAGATTTGTTTTATTTTCACATTTCCCTGATTCCCTTTGCAGCTTGTGATCTGATGTATCTCTTCCAGCCTCTTGCATTCCCACCATTTTGCTCAATGATTGCATCACAGTTTGGATTTCTGTGTCCAGTAAGTCCCAAGTTATCCTGAATCTCTTTTCATGCTCCCCAGTGCTTGTTTTGGTATAATGAGTGACCTCAAGTCTGACTCTTGGTCCCTCTGCATTGGATTTAGGCAGCTTCTTCCCCTATGCTAAACAGGACATGGGCTTCATTCTCTCTTCTAGTATATGAATCTAATTCTCGTGTGAATATTCACCTTATGCAGAATCTCTGGGGAAATAGGTTGCAAGACCTCTTGCTGATTTAGTTGAGTATGTGTGAAATCTCTTAGATGAATTGGACTGGGACCTCCTTGGACAGAGGGTGGAAATTCTTCCTTCTCCTGGGAGAAGACTCCTGGCCATGGCCAAGGTGTTTGTCTCTGGAGAATTTGGTGTTGGCAGCCAAGTGGCAGCCTTACGAATGCAGAGAGATTGAGGGAATACAGGTTGAGCAAAAGAAGCAGCAAGCCAGGCCTCTGAGGAGGACCGGAAGGCCTCGTAGGAACTAGAAGGGACCATGCAGAGCTGCCTGCACTGCAAAGTCACTAGGTTACCTGAAATATGCCTGGAAATAAGGATTTGCCACTAAGGATACAATGTGAAGTGGGAGCTTTATTTAATAAAGCCTTGCTTTGTTTTCCCTCACCTAGCTGTGATTTTCCTCCTCCACCCTCCCCTGTCTAATTAATTATACTGTGTGGTAGTCTGATTAAATCCTGAACTTGTTCTTTAATTTAAAGAAATTCTGAAATTCCTTTTTTGTCTTTCTTTTTGGGTTGCTCCAGACACGTGCATATTCTAGCTGTCATTTTTGTGGATGCCGAAATACTGTGGATGGATTTTCATGGGGTGGCAAAATGTACATGCCTGGCACAAAGTTATTCCAAATTTTGTATTTTTGCTCTCAAAACATGGAGCTGTAAAAAATTTCTGAAAAACAAGCTTTCCAGAATTTTGTTACCCATGAGCTAAGCCATTTTGGCTGTTAGCAAAGAGAAATTAGGAAAAAAGTCATCTGAGGCAGATAGTTGGCTTGGAAAATTGCATTCGGAAGCTCTGAAATTTTGCAAGATTTTAAGAGCAGAAAGCAGCGATCTCTTACAGCAAAGATCCATAGTCCGCAGCATAAGTGCCAAGAGCAGCATACAAGTAAATTTGAATAATGTGATGTAGCTCTGAGCTGCAGCCTTTTGAAGAAAGCATGTGTGAGATGTGCTTGCTCCCAGCTCCTGGCTTTCCCTTGGTTCTGCACCGATACACAGGCAAGATGCTACCATTAGGTGATCAGTGGTCTCTGTTTGCTCCAGGTTTCCACAAGCACATGCGGCTTCTAATTTGAGAAACAAAAGTAGGCTGGCGCACCACTTCTTACAGATTGCCCCTAAAAAGGGAAGTGTCGGACAGCTTTGGCAACGGGTTTGCTCCCATCTTTGCATATTGCTCCTTTATATGCTCTAAATCTCAAAACAAGTTTTTAATTTAGTTCTGTGTTCAATAGCTTAAAATAGACGCTGAAACTGCTTTTAAGTGGGATTTATTCTTAATGTAGAGAGCTGTATCAAAACTAGTGGATATAATGAAAAATACAGCCCAACTTTGTAACATAATGACTTTTACCAACTAAGGGAAATAAAGCTGATTTAATTTACTCTGTGTTGGCTGTCATCGCTATATTAAAGGTTATACCGGTATTTATGAAAAGTTGCTATCTCAGTAATTTAATCAACTTAACAACCTAAGTCTATGTAGGGGTACAAAGTTCAATATTACTTGTCTTGAAAAGAGCAAGTTCTGGTTTGAAGCTATTTAAAATGCTACTCTAACAACAGCAGTTAGAAACAGGAATGCTAAAATTAACAATTTAGTCATGCTAATTGATTGTATTGTGCAGGTAGGTTGTGAATTCTTAATTACATGGTTTTTAATAAACTATCTGCTATTGGTTTTGTGTAGATCATCCTTCGCAGGCTGGAAGTGCCAAGTGCAGGATAATTCAGTGAATGATGTGGACTATTTCAGCTTCTTGTTTTCAACCCTTATAGGTAATCCATGTGAATGTCATAATTCAGAATTAACAAAATGAAATTTGATAGTCAGTTGCTGGATTTAATTTAGAATAAATGGTGTAGTAAATACTTCCTGAAAGTAATTCTAAATCTGTTACTTTTTTTTTTTGAGATACTCTTTTTTTTTTTTTTTTTTCCCCTCTCAATCTGAATCAAAGTACGTTAAAGTGAGCTGTCCAGGGTCAGCATGTGAGCAGAATTACTTCTGCTACTGTATTCTTACTCGGATATAAGAATAGTTGTATTCTGGGGTGATGCAACCTTGGGAAATTACAGTGGTTAAAATGGCATAATATTTCTGAGAAATATCTTCCAGTAACTTGTCCTGTGGTAAAAAGAAAGTGTCTTTTCTTTATCACCTCAGTCATTTATAATGTTCGACTACTTTGCTTTCAAAAATTACCTTTTTTTTCCTAAAACAGTGAAGAGAGCGCTGTACTGATAAATGAGAAAACGAAAGCAAAACCAAAGTGACTGTTTTGGAGCAGTAGTCCTGTTTTACTAAAACATCTAATACCTGGCTAGAAATAATTAGCCAAATGATTTTTTTTTTTTTTTTTAAACCCTGAGGTTATGTGAAAAGGTTACTGAATTATTGTGGACACATAGTGAACTGTCTTGCATTATACCTGTTTTTTTTTTTTTTTTTATTGTGTAAAGATACATACGTTGAAAATAGCAGCATAACGTGGGCCTCATAGTTTTTATACCACGTTATAGTTTAAATGGGTATGCCATTGATTTTTCAAATATTTTTATTTTCTTTCAGAAGTCACAATTTATATTTTGATATATGTAATTTAAAATACCAAGCAAGAGCTTTTAACAAAAAAATGTTATGCAGACATAATTTAAAAGACACTTTTTGTCAATGATGCTGTTGAAGTAGAACAGTGCTTGGCTTGTTTCATGATACTGTTTTACTGCTTCTTTTTCTCTAGGGTTTTCGAGAGACGAGTTGACTAGTCTCCAGGGCATTAGAGGAAAGCCACACATTAGCCAGACACAGCTTTCACCTGTCCGTCTTTACCTAACTGATCTGGACCAGTTTTTACACCACTGGGCTGTGACAGAGGTAATACATCAACACTAATTCTAAATGACAGCATACAAACTCCGAGTGCTCTCCATCCCTTTTCCGCAGATACCTAAATCTTGTTCTGAGTTGAGTTGAAAAAAGGATGAAAAATACAATAGCTGTCGAATAGCCAATGTTTTTCTATATCCATCAGATAATATTTTGAAGGAAGCTACTTTAAAAGGTGAATGTTCAGACAAGTAGTATGCAAAACAATACTCATGGAAAAAATGGGTAGAAGCCTTGATGGAAAATTCTTAAACACTAATAAGATTAAGACCAGCAATATGTTTTGGCTTTCAAAGATAAATTAATTGTAAAAATACTAATTATGAAGTTTTCTTTGAGAGTAAATTCCACTGTTAATTAAAAAGCACTTGCATTAAATGAGATTTTAACTTGGAAGTAATATTAAGTTGGCATTGGTGGTTATTTAGAAAAACTTCTGAAGCTTATTTAATCAAAATTTACTGGGAGTAGAAACTTCACTGTGAATTCAGTTCCTGCTCATAAGATTATAAGAACCCAAAGCTTAATTTTATTGCTGGTTCTAAAGGTATCTGAGCCACCCAATTTTATTCAGAACAGGTGCATATTAGTCTTCATTCTGGCTCAGCTCTTTTTGTTGCTTAGCCCACTATAAACCACTTTAGGGTGAGAAATCATGTTTTAATGACATGCCAATTTGATAGTCTTTGTGTCATGAATACAGAAAGAAGAGTGCAAGAAGTTTTTAGTTGTATGATTTATTCTGGGTTTTCATGGCAATCTTTGTGGTTCAAGAAAGCGGTATAGTAGATTTTTCTCTTCCAAATCATAAAGTTTAAGTGATAATCTGCTGAAACTAATGGTAGTCCGAGGCATATATTGCATGTGTGCTATTATGTATTGAATAGTATTTTAAGCAAAGTTGTTATTTGGTACCACGACTGACACATATCTTTAGATGCCCTGCCTTCAGTCAGTTGGCCTGTGGAGCAGTTAAACTTTCTTCCTAAGTGGTTTCACTTCGTCTCTTCTGGACAGTAATGATGTGTTTTCTCACCAAAACACCTTTCTCCAGTATTGAAAGACTAGAATGTTTTCTCTCCCTCTCCTGTACAGAACACAGGATTGTTCCTCTGTGAATGCACCAGAGAGATTACTTTAAAATGTTTCTCGGAGAGTTAGCATAATCCCATGCATCTGAAGGATTTATATATAGAATCATAGAATTATAGAGTGCTTTGGGTTGGAAAGGAGCTTTAGAGGTCATCTAGTCCACCCCCTCTGCAGTGAGCAGGGACACGTTTAACTAGATCAGGTTACTCAGAGCCCCATCCAACCTGACATTGAATGTTTCTAGGGATGGGGCCTCCACTACCTCGCTGGGCAACCCGTTCCAGCACTTCACCACCCTCATTGTAAAAAATTTCTTCCTAATACCTGGTCTAAATCTACCCTCCTTTAGCTTAAAACCATTACCCCTTGTCCTGTCACAACAGGCCTTGCTAAAAAGATTGTCCCCATCTTTCCTGTAGTCCCCCTTTAAGTACTGAAAGGCCGCAATAAGGTCTCCCCACAGCCTTCTCTTCTTCAGGCTGAACAACCCCGACTCTCTCAGCCTGTCCTCGTAGGAGAGGTGCTCCAGCCCTCGGATCATTTTTGTGGCCCTCCTCTGGACCTGCTCCAACAGTTCCATGTCCTACTTGTATTGAGGGCTCCAGAGCTGGACACAGGACTCCAGGCAGGGTCTCACTAGAGCAGAGTAGAGGGACAGAATCACCTCCCGTGACCTGCTGGTCACGCTTCTTTTGATGCAGCCCAAGATACGGTTGGCCTTCTGGGCTGCAAGCGCACACTGCTGGCTCACGTCCAGCCTTTCATCCACCAGTACCCCCAAGTCCTTCTCCACAGGGCTGCTCTCAATCCCTTCGTCCCCCAGCCTGTATTGGTATTGGGGGTTGTCCCGACCCAGGTGCAGGACCTTGCACTTGGCCTTGTGGAAGCTCATGAGGTTTACACAGGCCCAGCTCTCCAGCTTGTCCAGCTCCCTCTGGATGGTGTCCTGTCCTTCTGGCGTGTCAACTGCACCACTCAGCTTGGTGTCATCTGCAAACTTGATATATACTTTACCTGCTTCTGAAAATGCCACCCCTCACGTCCTTTCTTTCCTCTTTTTGCTTCTCTTCCACAAATCTATCAAAGTTGCTTGAGAAACCACACAATAGGAATATTTTCACTTAGGGAAGGTGAAGTAGTTTGATTGTAGATATCTTGTTTGTGCCTTTGGCTCCTGGTTGCAAGTTTGATCTACTTTTCATACCACAATCTTTTCAGTGTTTTGGTGCCATCAAGGAGAGTCATTACTTTTCAGAAACTTGAGACTTGCTTTTGTTAAGTACCTTTTCGTGGGAAAGATGCAAGGTGCTCTCAGGTTCTCAGAAGTGGATGGCAGTCATTAAGCAAAGAGCTGATATCCTTGGTTAGTAATGAAAGAGGATTTGGACATCCTATGGAGCATTGCACTACTTCTGCAGTTATGTGTCAGCCTGAAGTCTTTTCTGGAGATTAAGTTATGAAAGAGAGAATGGGAACAAAAATCCCATGCATCAAGAATCTGTGTGTGAAGAGTGATGAGACCTTCTAGACCCACCTCATTTTGCAGACTCTTAATCAAAGGGAGTTCTGGACTGCCGCTTACAACTCTGAACTTGAGAAGGAGATTGGAGCTTTTCCTCATAAGCATGTTCATGATTGTGGAGAGTAAGTTTCTAGTAAACTGGGTTATATCTGTTACACCTAGGACGTGATCAGGAATAGTCAGCAAGGATTTATGAAGGGCAAATTGTGCTCAACCAACCTGTTGGCTTTGTGCAACAAGGTGACTAGCTTGGTGGGTGAGGGGAGAGCAGTGGATGTCCACTTAAAAAAAATGAGATGTTTAGGCTTTTAGATGACTGTTTTCTCTGTGTTTAAATATCTAATGCAGTGCTGTGTTCATTAAGTTTTAGGGGTTTCTCTTTTCCTTTTTGAGTACCATTCTCCAACATCAAACATGTTGACCCATATTCTATTTCATGTTCAATTTGTAAAGAAAACATTCTGCGGACTGTAGTGCCTAAAAACTTTGGGATTTGGAGGCTGGACCATTTTAAAGAAAAGGGAAAAAAAAATCCTGGCTTGGGAAAAACCTTTCAGTTCAAGATTTGCCAAAAGTTGCACAGGAATACTTTTTGTAGAGCAAGTAGTTTCTACCAGGTATCGAACAAGCTACTCTGCTCTCAAAAGAAAATAAACCAAACAGCAACAACCCCCCCCCCCCCAAACCCAGAGCTGCGGCCTCTGTGGAGAAGAAAACTGCCAGCAAATCATGAGGCTCTTCTAGGATGTCTTGAAAAACTGTGTGATGTGATAGCTCTATGTGCATTGAGTTTGAGGGAGGTAGGTTTGGAGACTGCTTTCTTCCAAGTGGACGTAGTTCAAGGTATGACACCATTTTGGAATCAAAATATTCTTCGCTGTGACACAAAAATTATTTTATTTAAAGAAGTCCTACAGGAAATTATAAAACCCAGCTTGAGTCACACTTTTGGTGGAACTGAGTAGAGCGGCACAGCTTCTGAATGCTTCATCTTTCATGCTTTCCCTTGCTGGATAAGGAAGTTTATGGTGATGCTGTAAGGTTAAGCAAAATATTTGTAGTAATTTAAAATACCTAGTAAGTGAGAACAGCCCTCCATTGGCTGCAGAGGAGGCAGCATTCAGGCCTCTACTTTATGTTGAGAATTGTTGATTTAAAAGAGTTCTCATTGTGTAGTTGTAATTCAGGTTTTCCTCATAACGGAAAAATACTTTATTGTGGATGAAAATAAATAAGGAACTGATGGAATTACGATTTGACAGCCTGGTTTCCTATGAATAAATGAGACTAGTGATCAGATGATTATTATTATTAATCCATCCATCCTCCTCTTTCTTCTCTTCCACCACTAGTTTTGTCTAAACCATTGGCTCGTTTTTGGGTCTCTGCTAAAAGAATAAAGCTGCAAATACTAGTTGCCCATAAGTTTTCTGAAAATAAGCAGGTGGAAGAGAAAAAACTCTAGATTAGCACAAGTCAGTTTATAACTCGGTTCCTGCATCCTGCTTGGCAGCAGCTAGCTGGCCAGCTTGCATCACTCTGGACCAGGCTCAGCAGGTGCTGTTGCTTGGCCCATGGGGGTATCAGGCGTTGTGAGGCAGGAGCGGCTGGAGTTATGGTGCTGAGGAGACAGAAAGGGGAAGGGATGAAGGGTCCCAGGGGTGAATCTGTAGGAGGCCATGGCTTGTTGGCTTGATTGCTTGCTGCTTGACTTTGTTTTCAAATCCAGAGGAAGCCAGTCCCAGCTTTCTGTCACTAGTTAGCTGTACTGTGCAGTGAGTAGTATGTATTTCTAATGGTAATGGACTGTAAGAGGGAATTTAATGTATAGCATATATGTACCAGAGATGCGGAAGGAGGAAAGATGTGCCTCTGGAGAAAGAGCAGGTTGTGTAAAAGAAAAAAATAACCTGAGGCATTTTCAAATGGCAGTTTGGACTTTTGGAGTGTGTTAAAATATAACCAGTGCAGTTAGTAGCACGTGTCTAACTGTAATTGGTGAAAAGACCAAACAAATGCACTTCTGATAGGAGTTAATGCTTTTAAGTGGTTTATAACAAAAACTCTTTTGAGATGGATACTGTTTGTAACTTTTTTTTGTCTAGAGAGTGGTAATTGGTATACCGGAAATCCAAAGCCCTGTTATTTTTTTGTGGAAGCTTTTAGGTAATGGTGATTTTCACTTAAGGAGCAATGCTTAAGAAAAGTGTCCCTTTAAATGCCATTTTGCATAGCTGTAAAGGTTAATCTTCATATTTTGTCTGGAAGATATGTTAAATGTGGAAACCTTGGTTCCTGTTCTGGAGCAACTTCTACTTAAATTACTTCTGCCTTTTTAAAGCCAATTATTTAAAATTATACCCCTGTAGCTGAAATAGGTGGGGCTCCAGAATAAATGGTTGCAGCCTTAGGGAAGAGGCCTCAGTCTTCGTTCATTTTAACTGTGCCTGTAGTGTTTGTCGGTAATATTGTTCACTCCCCTGTAATTGAATTGCTCTGTTAGTATTGAATGAAATAGCGCCAACAGGAATGAACAGTTTAACAAGGTAACAGTGTATACATGATAATTTCTGTTGTTTGTAATATTTGATGTTTGTGACACTTGAACATCTTGGAGGGGGAAAGCAAACAATAATTCAAAAGTTCTCCTCGAAGTCGAGATTCTAGAGTTATATTGAGCACATAACTGACTCGAGGAAATAAAATACTCAACAAAACGTTTAAAATGTTTAAGGGCAAACACTAGGGAAGGTCGGCTGTTTTTAAAAGCAGTCTTGAATTCAAAAACCTTGGGATGCATATAATGTAATATACTAATGTGAGTCAAAAACAGAGAAGTCTTATAAGTGAAATAGGGTTGAGAAGGCTGTACCTGTGCTGATCTGCTATGGAAAATTGCCACAAATCATTAAAGATAGCAAGTCAATGCATGTAAATTAAAAGTCCTGCAAGGCTGTTTGTCTTGAGAAGTAGATGGTGGTGTTGCAGTGCTGAAGCTTAACTTTAAGCAGAGATTAACACTTCAAAACACCACTGAATTTTTAAAATGAAGATTTTGAGTTGAAGTTCCTGTAAGATTTCAACTTGTGGTCTTTACTGAGATTTCCAGATTAGAGTTGCATTGGGGAGAAAAAGCAGCTGAGGGTAAATAATATCCCTTCTAAATTAGAAATATGCTATAATTTTTACTCTTTAAGGAGGATAAAAAAAAATTCTGTATAAGCCTATTAGTGTTTTATAAAACCTACATCGTATCCAAGTTTAATGTTTAGAAATGAAAATAATGAGTTTTTTCTTGAAAAGTAATGCAAAATTCAAAGAAACAAAAGAGCAATTATATAAATAAATGTAATGCTTCCTAAAATGAATAAAGCTCTTTTTCAAAGGTCTCTTCCATAATTCTCTTAAGATATAGAACTTAAAACCAAACCCAAAAAAACCAAAAACAAAACCCAAAAGAAACCCCAAGCAACCAAAAAAACCCAATGAAACCCAAACACCAAAACACAAACCCCCAAAAAACCTAACTGGATCTTCAGGCCAGGGCTCCATTGTGCCTGCTTCTTATACTTCCAGTGTATCTTGTCACATTTTATAGCTGAGAGCTCACATGTTGCTGCATGAAACTAACGTGAATTAACATGTCCACAGTTACTGTGCAGTATGCTATGAATTCACATCCTGGTTTGTGATACCTAAACTAAATTTACTTAAAAAGATAGGCCTTGTGGGACAAGACCTAGTTTCCTAAGTGTACAGTTTTCTGTGTTTTCAAGTCCTTTTGTTTGGTGAGGGGGCAGGCAGGTGAATTTGGAGACTTGTACATCAGACGTTCCTTTGACTGTCCTGCATGTGGTCTGACAGGGGGGCATCCATGAGAAGGAGGAACCGGCCATGGTGACATTTTATAGCTGTGAGGAAGTTGCAGAGCTGTGAAAGAAGGTTTTATTATGGCTGCAAGAGGATTAAACAAAAGCTCCTTGGGTAGCAAAGCTATTTCATGGTGTCCTTTCTTCAAATTTTGTTAGTAAGATGGCTCTGAGAAGAGAACAAGACCTGTGCTGTTTTTCAGGTATGGCTTTTGTCTCTTCCTGGATAGCACATTAGCTGTGGAGCATAAAACCTGGTTTTGCTTACAAGAGAATAATATTTTCAGAAGCGTCCGTCACTTAGTGAGACAGTAGCATTGTCTCTAGCCTGTAGTTGTCTGCCTCCTGGCACCATATCTTGCTGGTACCCAGATTTAAACACGTGATCAAATTGTTGCACAGTAGGTGAGCAGTGGTGATTGCCACCCATGTATTTGTGTCCAGTGGCAAATAAAGATAACTTCACTTGGTTTATCATAGAATCATAGAATACCAGGTTGGAAGGGACCTCAAAGATCATCTGGTCCAGTCTTTCTAGGCAAGAACACGGTCTAGACGAGATGGCCCCGCACCCTGTCCAACTGAGTCTTAAAAGTATCCAGTGTAGTGGAGTCAACCACTTCCCTGAGGAGATTATTCCAATGGTTGACTGTTCTCATTGTGAAAAATTTCCCTCTCGTGTCCATTTGGAATCTCCCTAAAAGTAACTTACACCCAGTTTAGTTGACTTTTAATATAGGTTTAACATTAGACTGCGTGCGCAGCCTAGGAATCTGCATATAGGCAATCGCTACAGTTCAACAGATGCAAGATAAGTTTGTATGTTGTAGTTACTCTGTTTTCGATCCAGCAATTAACTGTGTTTCATAATCCTAAGTCTTTGGAAATATGTACTCCATCAAGATGCAGGACACAATACGTGTTCTTAAGCATTTGTAATTCTTAAACAAGTTTCTGCCTTCCTGCTTTGCCATCCTGTATGTAAAATAAACCCCATAGTGGGGGTGTCTGTCACCCCCCCACCCCCCCCCGTTGCCCACCTATGTATTGTTCTCCTGCAGACTCCATTCCTTCTTTTTGGCTTTTTTGTTTTTTAACCTATGTTTTGTTTTGTTTTATTGTGATTGTGTGGGGGTTTTTTCGTGTTATTTTTTTCTTTTTCTTTTTTTTTTTTCCTGGAGTCACTGAATCAGGAATACCTTTCACATCCACCCCTGTGAGCTTAGCCAAGGCAGATGAACAAAGATCTCTTGTTGTATGCAGCTTTCTCAACAACTCAGGGCACTGTTAATATTGCCCTGTCAAATCAATTTATTTCAGAAACAGAAGCAGCACCTGTCAAGGGAATACACTGCTTGATAAGCTAGGGTGCTTCGGGGAAAGCTGGCCAAGCTTCAGACGACAAGCTTCATTGCCTGCCCCATCACCTGAAAACTTCTCGTTTTCTACGCTCTGCAGTAACATGTTACAGTGGATAGTCCTGCTCGAAACAGTCATTTCACAAGGGCTTGGGAATTGACTGCAGAACAGCCTGTTACATTTTAGTTACCCATGTTTGAGGTGGATGTCGATGTGAATTGAAAAATGTATTTTAAAGTTCACATTAGGATATAGTGTCTGGTGTGTGCCAACTTTTTTTTTTTAATCACTTCTCTTGGAGTCTGAACTGTCTTTGGTCTGACTCCACATAGCGGCTCGCTAAAATACTTGATCCGTTATTTTTTCTGCTTGCTTGGTTCCTCTCTGTGCTCACGCTTGTGTGTGTCTTCAGAGGAAGATGAGTATTTTTCTTTGAAAAAGAGAGTACTTCACAGCATGATTAAGCTTGAAATTACATGCAGATTTCCCCTGGAGAGTTCCTGATAAAATATTTCCCTTGAGGCTTTTTGAGTCAGGAACCTATCACGTTATGGGAAGCATTGAGTGATGTAGGGAGTGGGAACAGTTAAATAACGAACCAAACTTTACTCTCAGTTCATCATTTGTGCGTGTTCCTGTTGCCGTGGGGGCTCAGATTGAGACTGGGCTTCCTCGGTTCCTCCCAACTGTGCCTTTTGGAGTGGAGAGCACCTTACAGATAAGCAATATTAGAGCTATGAAAAGCCTGTTTCAGATCGGATTAAGAGACTAAAGTAAAATACTTCGTGGTGTCAGGATCTCTAAAAAGCCGAGGGAGTGCCCCCCCCAATTGAGCTGGCTACTGTTGGAGTATGTCTTCTGTATGGCAGGCAAGGAGACCTGTGTAGTAACGATTTTCTGAAGCACCAGTAGGGAACCTCCTGTTGTAGTTGTGTAGCTCATTAGTAAGATGGGTAGTTGGGCTTGTCTGTCAATAAGGTTTGGTTTGAAAAGCTGCCAATGGATTATGAAGTCTGTAGTATTTGCAGCATAATGCTAACAGTTAATCCCCGTATTTAAGAGAATGCTTTTCTTTGGCTTAATTTAACTCAAGTGGATATACAAACAAAATTAAAAAGAAAAAACCCAAAACCTCTAAACCAAACCTCTTACAAAATACTTGTCTAAAAAAGGTATAAAATCCCCCTACGATCAGAAATGCTCATTCTATGTCCATTTACTTCAGTAATACTCTGAAACAAAACTACTCTGGCTTTAGTCCAAAACTAATCTATGAATGCACCAAAAATGTGATAAATGCTAATCAAATGTAAAATAATGAATCAGCTGTGACATTTTATTACAGAAATTAAACATCATGCAAACCCTTGCCTAAGGAAAATTGTCAGGAAAAATACTAATTTTCATGTGATAATTAAGTTTTCTTTGCTTTTCATTTCCATGTCTAATAATGTTTCAGTTTCGCTTTTTATAACAGGCATTTGTTATGAAAGCCATTTCAAGCAGGATTTAATTTATGGAATTGAAAAGGATTGCCACTCCCACTTAATCATAGGAAAATGGAACTGTATGTAGGGAATGGTTGTGCTATTTTGAGGGTCAGAAAGATCTAAAAGGTTGAAAAACGAACTTGCCAATGCACTTTACCATGACCCTTCTAAGCAAGTATACTGTTCTTCAATGGTATGATGTCCAAGTGTCGGCGAATTGTACCTGTTACGAAATGCTCCTGCAACTTGTCATCTCAGGGGGAACCTCAGTGGGCTCGTAGGCCTGTTCTAGGGACATAGTCCTCAGG
>WAAD01027774.1:6382-21630 GCA_013389945.1 Fregata magnificens
CCCCAAATAGCTTAATTCACATTACCAACAAACCAAAATGAAACCGAAAGAAGTTCTATTCACAGACATAAATATCAGATCATAATTCATTAAAAAAATTAGCTGACAAGTCTTTCTGGAGCGCCCAATATCAACTATTCCTAAAAATGGGCCTTAGTTTTAGTTTGGCATAGACTCTCTCCTGTTCATTTCTTTTCATGAATCCTTTCATGCAATGTATGCCAAATGATGTGATCACCAGCAGTTTACAGACTATAGAAGAAATTTTGTGATTTCAGAATAAAAGTGATTTACTTCAGAAGAAAAACTGTTTGCATAAAAGCTTCAGTTCAGAATAGGATTTAATTTTCTAATCCATAACAGTATAATATTTCATATTAAATACTGTATGCAATATCATCTTCCAAAATAATACGTCACTGAAATATTTCTATCATGAAAAGGTCAAGTGTAGCAAGGTATTTTTAAGGGATGAGGCCCTAGCGTCAAGATAAGGCTTGCATTTTAGAAGTTTTCCACTCCCTCCTCCGCTGTGAAACAAACATCTTCCCCACTTTTGGAAAGCAAGAGCAAAATAATGGAGGTGGTTTTGATGCAACATACAGCTGACAGATGTCCTGTGAATGGTTTCTAAGGAAAATATAACCCAACTACAACGTCAAAAAGAAAAATTTACACTATCCAAACATCCTTCTTTATTGGTAAAGGAAAAAGAAACCATGAGGACAGATCTCACTCTGGGGATGCTTTTAAACTTTACAAAACATAGCGGGTAGGTCAAATTAAGAGGACAAGTATCAAAAAGATATGACAATATTATGAAAGGAAACTTTTACTAATGATGTCTACCCCAGAACTTTTGTACAGACAGATGATTCATTCCCTAGATAACAAATTCAACACTTTCTATGAGCAACATATAAAATTATCTTCATCCATTTCTGCCATTATGACCATTTTTGAGACTGCTGTTTTTCTCAGAGTGCTTAACTAACCTGCAGTGGCAAGAATTTTAGAACCCCAAATGGTGAGTTTACCTTCTGACACTGCAGAGAGTTTTTGCTACAACACAGTGGTTCTCAATCATTCAATCACAGCTATAAGCAGTCTGGAACATCTATGCAGACAACTTCTTATAATGTTTACTGACTGCTCTGATGACATTAGGATACAGAATGGGAAGAGATTCCTAACAGGATTCTCCTCTCAAATCGCCCATACAGCAAGGAGACCGGTCTCCTGCTAGGTAAAAATGTTTTTAACATTCTTTCTTAAATAAACAACAAAGCAAGAAATACCCAGCTTTGTGGGGTTTTGTTTGGTTTTGTTTTGGTTTTTTTTAAAACTAAAAAACCAGAAAATTAAGGCATACAGAGAACAGAAGCTGTTGGAAAAACAAAGTGATAAATTTGAGTTTATAAAAAAAAAAAAACCCAAACACCTGAACAACAAGCTGATGTGCTTATTATCATCACAGCAAGTAAATAGAAAGCTAAATGTCAAGCATTACTACAGATATAGGTCAGCAATTTCTATTGTTAACGCCATTCAGCAGGTACCCATGGCAGGAGGTAAAGTCACCTAATCACAATTTCAGTTGCTTAAAACAAGTCAAACTGTTTCACTCTTTTGCTACTTTGGCACTGAATAAAACTGCTGCTCAGTAGAATTCATTTGGAGGAGAGGAGAAAAATCACTTACCATTGTGATGAGAACTCTATATTTATCCAGCATTGCCTGGTTGTCATGGCATCCTGCCAGCAACTGCCAAACTTCTGCCCTTAGTGCTTCTGGAACACCGCTTTTCACCAGGGTAGATAATCCATTTGGTCTCACAACAAGATTATTGTGCCTGAGAAACAGACAATCATTTGCCTATTATACTTCAATTACAAGAGTAGAAATCAAGATAAAAAAAAAAAAGTTTTTCAACTTTCCAATGTTATTCTCAAAAGTAGAGTCAGCAACTAGCAACATAGACTTCTCTCCCACTGGTTACGCTAATTAGTATTTGTCAGAGGGAAAGCAAAGTTCTGCAAGGATTTACAATAAGAACCAGTGGCAAAACGTAGTGATATCCAAATTCTCTAGGTTTGGAGAAATTAATGAAAATTAGAACAATAAACAATTGCAGAGATTGAACTAAACTGGCTAATGAAGAACAATTTTAATTGAAAGAGAAAACCATGCCATCTGTGCAGACAATTCAACTTAAATGTTTGTTCAACATATACGTTTAGCTTAGGTTAAGAAAAGGAAATTAAAAATAACCTAAGCTGTATAGAGAAATAAATTTTGGAAAGCAAATAAAAGCCAGTTTTAAGAGTACTAACATGAAGATGGAAGTTCCAGTTTTACACTTAATGTCAAGAGTATGCTGCAAGTCCCACAAAGCAGTAATGCTTGCACATACCTTGGTAAAATCCCACCATTCCAAATAAATCTGCCTATTAGTTTGAGCTAGCATTTTACTATCTGTTTGTATGCATAGCAAGAAATGTAGGAAGACAATTTCAGGATGACTTTTTTTGTTTTCCAACACTGCATAATTAATCCTACAAAAGTTGGTATATAGAACTATATAAAGGCTGTATTTAGACAGGTTGAATACTAAAGATGTGTTCTTCAAAAATAATCCAGTCACTGAGCCCATGCATTTAGGATAAAATCACTGCACATGCACAATATTGCAGAGCTTTCAGTCACAGATGTTCAAAAATCCTTTTTGAGGTAATAGTGTTTACTGATCTAGATTAAACCTCGCTTTGACTTATTACGGCAATTTTCATAGCAATGCAGCAGGAAGACTGCATGAATTGACTCTTTATTCTTTCTAATGTAGGAAGTGCTTTGCTCTCTTATTGTTTTGACCATTGTTATGTTTTTCAGCTCTACTGGTAGGAGAATAGTGAGAGTGGCAGTTTAGCCAAATGCTAGCAAGCTGTGATTAAATTAAATAACTGGCAATTTGACCCTCAATTTTAAGTAAATGTTTAGAGTACTCATTCTTTGAAACAGGTCATTAAGATGTGAACAGTTTACCACCACTGTTTAAATTTAAGAGGTGCTCTAAATAAGTTTCTTTTTCCAATACCCAGAGGATGATATCCCCATTTTTTCAGATGACTTGAGAATTAAAAAAAAGAGAGTGTGGTTATATAATGCCCTTGTTCTTTTAAAAACAATAATTATTTTAAATTTTAAATGTGTAGTGCAACAAAAGTAATTTCAACCTTTTATCGTTCAGTTAGGCAAATTAAAGCCCAACTAGTCCCTTTTCTCTTTTTCAGTACATTTTGCAGCAAGTCAGATTAGACTAATGGTCTTGTGATGGGAAAAAGCTAGAAAAAAACCCCAATACCCACAGAAATATTAAAAGGGCTAGACACTCTAAGCGTTACAGAATTATGAAATGCACATTCAGGAATAAATAAACAAAATACAACAGAAACTTAAAGCTCAAGTGTGAAAAATGAAGCATTCATAGCTGTCCTGGTTTCAGCTGGGAGAGTTAATTTTCTTCCTAGTAGCTGGTATAGTGCTCTGTTTTGGATTTAGTATAAGAATAATGTTGATAACACACTGATCTTTTAGTTGTTGCTAAGTTGTGCTTATACTAGTCAAGGACTTTTTCAGCTTCCCATGCCCTGCCAGGTGCACAAGAAGTCGCGAGGGGATGCAGCTGGGACAGCTGACCCAAACTGGCCAAAGGGATATTCCATACCATGTCATGTCACGCTCAGCATATAAGCTGGTGGGAGTTGGCCGGAGGGGGCTGCTGCTCAGGAACAGGCTGGGCATTGGCTGGTGGGTGGTGAGCAATTGCATTGTGCGTCACTTATTTTGTATATTCTTTTATCATTATTATTCTTATTATTTTCCCTTCCTTTTCTGTCCTATTCAACTGTCTTTATCTCAACCAACAGATTTTACTTTTTTTTCCCCGATTCTCAACCCCATCCCACTGGGGTAGGGGGGTGAGCGAATGGCTGTGTGGTGCTTAGTTGCAGCTAGGGTTAAACTACGACAATAGCACACTTCAAATCAGATTAATTTGGTTATTACATGGATTTGGTCATATGTATCATATATGAAACACAGAAGGCTGCCTCTGAGGACTCGGCAAGCAGATAAAATAAAATTAACAGCTAAAAATGTGCATTCCCATATAAACATAACAGAGAATTTTTCAGCAACACCAAGAAAACAATACAAATAGTTTATGGCAACAACTAACAGAGATGAACATTCCATGCTGTAATACCATCCTTACTACTAAACACTCACAACTGAGAATTAAGCATCCTACAGATTTTACTGGATTTGTCATATATTTACATAGTTTTACGGTAGAGGTAATATTTTAGCAACATTCCATACAGTAAAGCATAACTCTGTAACTTTAACAGACAACTTCTCAGTTTCTGAATGTCTGCTTGGGAAGCAGCCTGATCATTAATAATCCTTGCTCTGTATTATACAATAAAGAACAAATACACATTTTTCCCTCCTTTGTGTAGAGGCCTTAGGCACCTTACATTCCTAGACACTTTCTGACACCTGCTTGGCCAGACTGTAACAGAAACAAGCATAAAACAGAAGCTTGTCTTATTCTAGTCTTATCCTCTTATCCATCAGAAATAGTTAAGTAGTCAGCTAAACTAGCTCAGCTTGCAAGAACAACTTTAATGCTGAGGATGCAGTAAATAGTAAAATAAATTAAAAGATATTCCATTACTTTCCAACTGTTTACTGTATTTTTTTGGTAAACTATCTTATTCTTATTTGTGTTTATATGTTTGAAGGAGACTCTTGGAGCAATGTTTCTGCTGAGTTAGTCTGTTAGGTTACAGTCACATTTTAATGAAATGACAAGAAACAATTAAAATGCAAGAAATTTTTCACCTAAGAGACAAATCAGCACACCAGTTCTCCAAGTGGAAATGTTAATTCTTATTTATTTACTTTTTTTACAAGCGCACAGATATTGCACTAGCATCTGCTGCAGTTTTCAACAACTAGAAATTTTATTTCAATCTATTTTTAGTTTTCAAATTGTTAACATTTTTCATGTTACTCCTTCCAAGTTTTGTTCTTAAAATGTAACATAAAACTATTCAAGAATTCAAGTATTTTAGATGCTTGAATTTATCTCAAAAGGTAATATTGCTTGAGACACTCCTGAAGAAAATGTTTGCTACCGCTAGTCTTCAAGCTGGCTGCAATCTCCCATTTCTCATCCCATTTTTAACTCATTTTAACTAAGGTGTTTTAACTACTAAAGGATTCTCTGAGTTAAGTGTATAAGTTATGTTAGGACTTCAAAATAGTTTACTCCAAAAGTCTTAAACGTTTTGTCCCAATGAATAGTATACTTGAGTAACTTGAAGAAATAGTTGGTTACGTGAAACTCGAGAGAATAAGCTGTGGGCAGTTCTTTACTTCAGCATGCTTATCCACAGGAGTCCAGATACTTGTAAAGGGCAAAAGTTAAAACTAAAAGAATCAACTGACAGATGAATTAAAAAAAAAAAAATTAAAAAGCAGCATCTACCAATGCAAATGCAATGCAAATTGAAACAAACCTGCCACACAGTTCTTTATGGACTCAGGATGGCTTTCCTCATTGGCCTTGGGGTGCCAGATATAAAGCTGCAAACACTATAAACTCTCTCTGAGGATGTCCTTTAGAACAGGCTTTGGAAAGTTCCAAACAGCACCAGAGCAGATCTGTTTACAGCCTTTTCAGGTGAGGAAAACACACTTGACTTGGGATAACTGACTTCCACACTTTTCCTCAGTATTTTCTTAATCATTCAGAGGGTCCATAGCCAGAATATTTGTACAATCATTCCATTAAATATTTGTGCTTCCTCAAAAAGATCTTTCATTAAGGCCAGAAACTTGGATGACAAAATAGTTAAAAACAAGCAGGAGGGAAGGGTTCCAGAGGTAAGGGTTCCATTAAGCTCAAGAAAATCTTGTCATGTCTCATTTAGTAACCTTTGCATGAGATCTCCATTAAAGATGAGGTCAGCAGCAAGAGGCTGTGTTTCTCCAAAGCTACGAAGTGGCTAAGTAAAGGGGGGAATTGCCCAAATAAATCCTTAAAATGTTTTTCAGTTCTCTTTTTGGAGTTAGGAAAAGGAAACTTTGCCAATTCCAGGTTAAGGGCCTCTGATTATTTTTGTCTCAGGCAGCAGGAGCTATTACTTACAAAGGGAAAACCAAATAAGTGGTTCTGGCATTTGCTAACAGTATAAGGTCTCTCAGAGGTAGCAAATACGCAGACATTCTCCTTTCTTGGCGAAGTATACGCTGCTACTGAAGCACTTTATTAAACCACAGAAATAACACTGTTGAGAACATACTCTAGGCTTACAAAAATTCTTCATCTTACTCTCCAACAGAAACAGTTTGAGGATCACAGTCTTTCTAGAACCCCTTTTCAAGTGCTTACATGTAGCACAAAAAAAAAAATGTGCCTCTAAACAAATCAATCAATTAAACGTACGTCAGCTAGCACAAATGACTTAGGACAGACTGGAGTTGCTCTGTCTCTTCTACCCTAGCACTGAGAGGCACCAAGTTTCATGAGAGCTTAATATCCAGACCCAAGGAACACAGGTGGCCAGAAAGTTCTGCATTTGAAGACTCACACCTGCAGTGTGAGCATACATGGACGTATTCTCAAACACTGAATGAAACAATACTTTTGCAGATGCTGTGGGAGAGATTTGTCAAATAACTGCAAGTTAAAGTAACAGGATTTACCAGTCCCTTTTAAACTAGGTTTAAAAAACAGACCTCAATGTGTTTTGTATTTTAGTTTTTAAACTGTGTAAGCTGAAGAATTTCAAACCTCCTGCACAAGAGCATATAGTCTCACAAAACAAAGAAAAGGTTAGTATTTAAAATGTAAATTTAAGAAATGAAGCATTACCATCTCCCCAGTAATTCTCCCCAGGAATACAAAATCTTCTCAGGACAATCCTTTGACACATCACCAGTGCCACTGGAGAGTTCATTATCACTCTCTGCAAAAAAAAAAAAAAAAAAAAAAAAAAAAAAAAGACAAAACGAGAAAACAAAAGCATGCACAGATTTACCAAAGAGAGCTGATATTAAAGATGCATACATATAGGTCTCAGACAAGTTGTTCTCACATATCAGTTTTAAAATCACAAAAAGACATAGAAAATATTAGTGGAACCGTAAAAAATGTTTAGCAGACTTGATAAAACAAGTGTATTAATAAAGTTACCATAAAGTTTAAGGGAATGAGACTAGGGAGTAATTCACAGCACTGTTACAGGAAAAAGGGCTGGGATCTAGAAAAGCATTACGTGAGAAAAGATTCAAGGCTGTCAACTGTCTATTTAATGATATTTCACAATGCAGTATTATCTAAAAGTCACACCCACTCCAGACTTCACATAAAGAGAACTCTCTTTTAAAGCATAGTAGATAACACTAATTCATTACACTGCATCCCTTACACGCCATTCTGCTCTCATGTGGTACTCTGATCTCAAGAAGCCTACTCAGAACCACAAAATAATTTTTTTTTACTGAAACAAGTTCATGGAAGAGCAGCAGAAACAACACTATGACATTAAAGGTCATATTGCATGGAACAGAAAAGAATGCTCCAAATGGAAAAGAAACCTCATAAGTATTAAGAATAAAACACTTACGGAGGGATACGACTAATACACAAAACTAGAAGGGCTAATGTGAGCCCGGGATAGTGTGCTCAAATAACCATCCAATTCAAGTAACAATCCAATTTCCAAGTGTCTTATGGGTCTATGCAGCTGTCCACAGAAAGTTGAACAGTCTAACTCTTTAGAGCAACTCCTCCTGTGAACATGGTTTTGCAGTTATCTGGACTTTTTCCAGTTTTATCTGAATAAAATACTGCTAAAAATTAAACATGAGTACAATTTCAACATCACCAAACATTGTCAGGGCTCCAATTCTCAGCACCTTTACTATGAAACACAATCTAAAAAGAGACATTGCAACAGCCCCATTATCCTCAGACACCTCTGAACCTATGGACAGTTTAGATGTTAGAGGGTTTCTGAGGTTGCTTTTTCCTATGAGCTGAGCTGTCTCAAGAAGCTAAAATAAAACAAAGGAGGAGGATCAAAGCTACATCTGCTCCCAAGATCCCTTAGATACTCTCTTCAACACAGCTCAGTCACATCTGGTTGCTGACCTAATATCTTTAATTCCTCAAGTACGGTAAACACTTCACGTCCAAATTTATATAGACAACAGCAGTAGTTCAGGTAGAGGAGGATCTTCAGTGCTTTTACGATTATCCTCTTAAGTCTTCATCCTTGTCATTCTCACTTCAATTACACGTTTCTGATTTATAGTCTCAGCAATTGTCAAATACAAGTTATTAATAAAAATATCATTAATGCTTGAATTTGACAACAAACTGTGAGGACAAAGATAGCATATGTTGTATCTCAAGGACAATTAACAGCAAAAATGCTGCCCTGAGAGAAGAGAGAAGCATATCAGAAATTTCTTTGTATTTCAAATTGAACATTAGATTAGTGATTCCTTTAGCTTGGAACCTGTTTGTACAGCTTTACAGGCCCCCAAATACAAAACCAACCTGCATTTAAATACTTCCCCTTAGAATTTAAAACAAACTGTGCTGGTTTCAGCTGGGATAGAGTTAATTTTCTTCATAGTAGCTAGTATGGGGCTATGTTTTGGATTTGTGCTAAAGACAGTGTTGATAATGCAGAGACGTTTTTGTTGTTGTTAAGTAGTGCTTACACTAGTCAAGGAGTTTTTCAGCTTCCCGTGCTCTGCCAGGTGCACAAGAAGTCAGAAGCAATGCAGCTGGGTCAGCTGACCCCAACTGACCAAAGGGATATTCCATACCATATGGTGTCATGCTCATACCATATGGTGTCATGCTCAGCACATAAAGCTGGGAGAAGAAGGAGGAAGCAGGGGGATGTTCGGAGTGATGGTGTTTGTCTTCCCAAGTAACTGTTACATGTGATCGAGCCCTGCTTTCCTGGAGATGGCTGAACACCTGCCTGCCAATAGGAAGTAGCGAATGAATTCCTTGTTTTGCTCTGCTTGTGTGCGTGGCTTTTGCTTTACCTATTAAACCATCTTTATCTCAACCCACAAGTTTTCTCACTTTTACCCTTCCGATTCTCTCTCCCATCCCACTGGGGGGGAGCGAGCAAGCAGCTGTGTGGTGCTTAGTTGGCGGCTGGGGTTAAACCATGACACAAACAAACAAACAAAAGCAAAACAAAAACACCCACACTCATCTTAAACCTACAGGAAACTTGACTTTAAGGTTTCTCAATCTTTTGCATACGTTCTAAATCTAAAGATGCAAATATGAAGATCTAAAAACCCCAGATTTATCATTTTAACTAAAATTTGATATTACTATAAAAGGATTCCCAGTAACCAAAGGAACCCATTAAGTTCCAGTGGAAGAAATGTATTTGAAGACTCAACTTTCCTTTAATTTTAAAATTACAAAAAATATTGTAAAGGCAAATCTCCTCACTTACCACCCAAGCCTGGTAGTAACTAAAAAAAAGTTAAGTTAAAGCAATTAAATGCATTACATTTTTTAAATTCTCTCCTCGCCTGATTTGCCTAACCAGATCAAAGAGATCAATTATAAATGGAGCCCTTCTACTTCCCATGGAGACAAGGAAAAAAAAAATTTGAGGAAACCTCCTCTAGATTGAGTACATTGGCCATTTAGAGACACAAGGTACATATTAATGGTACTGATACATATTAAGAATCTCAAGAAACCTGCCTCACACCAGAAAACTATCATAAACCACAATTTCAGAAAGGTTTCACACATTCAAGGTAAAGGAAGACAATTTGGCACAAAATTCTGAAAGAAGATTTGAATTACTTTGGAGAGACTGAAGAGCTACAGTGCATCTCTACGAGAGCTACTGGTGAAAATATAAACAAACAAATCTTGCAGTCTGAAACAAAATCTGATAAAGATTAATAAAACAAATCCCCAACCAGACTATAATGTTTAAAAATGAAGCTACACTGAATACTTTCAGGAACAAAGCACATTAGTTATCTGATCCAAACTTGAGCTTGCCAAGGAATACTAACATCAGACAAAATAGAAACAAACCCCTTCTTTTCTCACTAGGCTGGTATTCTATGCAAAATTCTTCGAAGTTCTTAAGGAGATCAGTGTTACATAGCATATATATTCCAGCAAGATATATCACAAAGCTACAGTGCTTCAGTCCTGAAAATTCTTTCATCTGGAAGGCTTAAGAGTATTTGGAATGTATTATTCAGTTATATGTCAGAAAATCACAGGCCTTAATTAGAAATGCCATATGCTCCCTTTCAAAAGACACTAACATCAAGCTTCAAAATAGAACAGGGCAAAGGAGAGAGAATAAACAGCTTTAAAAATCTCTACTTGCTTCCCCTCTGAAGACTATTTACATATTCTAACCTGTGTAAGTACCTAGGTATAAATTAAAAAGAAAAAAAAAAAAAAAGAGAGGCCGTGGGAGGAATATTTAACTGTAGATGTTCTTCTCTGAGGTGTACTTTTATACATTTTTTTTTTCCCCTCCACATTCTATAGCATCTGTAAGCCAGCAGCATTAGCCACAGCATGATTTTACCCAGCCTGATTCTGCACAGAAAGCCACAGATCCGTTCCTCTAAAAGTATCGTGTATTTCTCGGTTCCTCCTTTATTTGCCCTGACGTCTCACAGCCTCTCAACTGGACAATAAGACTTATGCCTTATCAGAACAGGAGGAGGACGGGAGATGTCTCAAGGGAGCAAACCTGAGGAGCTAGATTGTAAATGTGTGTACACAGAAATAGCCTATAAGAATACTTACAGATAACAGTAAGCCTCTCAGGTTTTTTGTTTATTTGTTTGTTTTGAATTGCAATGTGATTCACAAAATTCACAGAAAACTCACTTTGTGGATGCCTCATGAACCAGTTCCCTGAATTCAGAGCCTCTGTTTAAAGCAAGCCTGAAGGATCGCACTTCCACAGCGAGCACTGCTTCTTCGAGTATGGCTTCGGCATAAAACCATAGAATACTTTGGGCTGGAAGAGTCGTCTGGAGATCATCTAGTCTGACCTACTCCAAGCAGCCCTAGTTAGATCAGGTCACTCAGGGACGTGAGTGGCAGGGTAGAGTCTTGAACACCTTCAAGAAAGGAGACTGTAGAACCTCTCTGGACAACCTCTTCCATTACTTGACCATACTTATGGTTAAACAAACAAACCAACCCACCAAAAACATTCTTTTATCTAACCAGAATTTCCCAGGTTCCAACTTGTGTCTGCTGTCTGTTGCCTCTCAGCCTGTTATTGTGCACCTCTGAGAAGAGCCTGGCTCCATCTTCTCTAAGTCCTCTGATGTAGTAGTTGTAGACAGCAATAAGATTCTCCTCTGCGCATTTTCTCATCCAGCCTGAGCCAAACCCAGTTCCCTTAACCCCTCATTGTACATCATGTGCTCCTGCCATCTGACCAGCTTGGTGGCCTCCACTGGACTTGCTCCCGTGTGTCAGTGTCTGTCTTGTACTGCGGAGCCCAAAACTGGACCCAGTACTCCAAACACAGTCTCACAGGTGCTGAATAGAGGGGATGGATTACTTCCCTGGACCTACCGACTAGACTCCTGCTAATGCAGCCCAGGGTGTGCTTGGCCTTTTTTCCTGTGATGGTACACTGCTGACTCGTTTTCAACTTTTTGCCTGCCGGGATCTCCAGGTACTTTTCTGCAAAAGTCACTTTGTATCTGGTTAGTGTCCAGCCTGTCTTGTCACATGGGGCTGTTGTATGGTGGATACAGGACTTTGCGCTTGCCTTTGCCGAACTTCATGAGGTTCCTGTCAGTGCATTGCTCCAGCCTGTCCAGGTCCCTCTGAGTAGGAGCCCTGCCCTCCAGCATTATTAACCACTCCTCCCAATTTGCTATTGTCCACAAACCTGCTGAGGGTGCACTCTGTCCCATCATGCAGGTGATTAATAAAGACATTTAACAGCACTGATCCCAATACTGATCCCTGAAAGATACCACTGCTTACTGGCTGCCAGCAGGACTTTACACCATTGATTGATTCTTTCATCCCAGCAGTCCAGCCAACCTTCAAACCATATTATTTTTCACTTATCCAGTCTCTATCTCATTGATTTAATGATAAGGATGCTATGGGACACCGTGTTGGAGTCCCTGCTAAAAATCAAGGTATACAGCATCCACTGCCCATCCCTCGTCCACAGCACTGGTCACCACGTCACAGAAAGCAATGAGGTTGGGCACAACAATTTACCCTTCATAAACCTATGCTGGCTGTTCCCAATGACCTTGTTTGTTCTTTACATGCTTAGAAACTACTTTTGGGAGTATTTGCTCCATAACCCATCCCACAGACTGACGTTAGACTGACCTGGATCTTCATTCTGGCCCAATGACATTTGCTTTTCTTCTTTTGGACATTTGCCATTTGCATGAGAGAAATATGGAAGCCTGTACAGATACCACCCAGGTTGGGGGAGGATCTCTGTTTAATAGATTTTGCATATAGCCTGTTTTGTTAGTATACCTATAGACAAACATAAACGTGTGAAAAATAGTCTCTCTCAAAAATCTGTAGGGTCATTCAAGAACAAACTAAATCTAAATGAAAAGAAGATTGGCAGCCTATTAGATATATATAATTTTGTGCCTACTCCATTTAGAAACACTCATTACATAAATTATTCATTATATGAGCAGACTATTCAGAATAAGGCACAAAGAGTTGTATTTTAGGTGGCCCAGCACTAACGTTTATTATGTAACAATACTCTATTGACTAGGCTCAATTATAACTTCCCCCTCCCTTTAAAAAACAGATTCCAACTTGCAGAAGTATCACTGTTGGTACGAAAGACCTCTTAGTGCTTTAGCAGCACCTTTAGCAAAATAAACTATGGCTCATTATTCTTGGTAACCAATAATTTGGAAAATGCTTCCCAAAGTGGCCCATCTTCCACATAGCAGAGGCACCTCTTTGGATTTAGTCTGATCCAGGATAGCCTGAAAGGCTGTTTTTAGTGGAAAACAAATAAAACTTTCAGAATTACAACAATTACCTTTGATATGAAATGGCAGTAAGGTTGGGGGCGGTGAGGGAGTGCATTTGGGGTTTTTTGTTTGGTTGGTTTTTATAATAAAGTATTTGTAACTGATGAAGTGCCACAGAAGACCACCCTATGCAGTAAAACAGCTGTACACGTGGAGCACTTTAAAACTGTGAGAGGCTTTGACTATCTCCCAAGATAGCAACAGAGTGATTAAGATGAGCCTTATGAGACAGCTCCACTAGGTTATCCAAGTTCTTACTTTTTAACTTGACTAAAGAGAACACAGGTCTTGATCATATAGTCCCCTGCAGATATTTGTCTAACCTAACCCTACAAACTTCCAGTTACCTCCCCAAGGAGTTCATTTCAAGGACTTCATTACTCTTACTCTATGGACTATATCTCTCAGTTAGAACCTAATTCTTTCTACCTGCAATTTATGTCAATTACCTTTTTCTCCTAAACAATTTTAGCACGTCACTTCCAAAAAAAAATCTTTGTCTTTATTCTTTCTTCTCTAAAAAACTCTGTTTCTTTCTTCAAAGGACATATTCTCCAGACTTCCACTAATTTCTGATTTTTTCCTCCAGCTGGCCTATATATTTTCTTGATGAGAGGTGTTCACACAAAATACTGAGGCATCAAGTGTTCAAAACAGAAGAATTTTGCACACAGTAACTCTTCATTATAAGCAAATGCCCCACAGAAAAAAGCCATACACACAGACACAAAATCTTGGCCTCCTCTTCCCCCTAATTTATTTTTATAGCACAAGGCTTTTGAGCCCACAAATACACAACATGGAGCGCCCTTAGAGGATAACATTAGTATTCACAGCAGCACTGACAAGTTCTGCAAACACTGTAACAAAATACTGTGAGAAACCAACTCAGTCAAATAGCACAGATGTTCCTCTCCCTGATCAGGTACTTAACAGACTCTTTCAAACAAAAGTAATCAACTATGTTTATTGGTATTTTCCATTTTTCGCTTGAGGAAATAGATTCCAGTTAAGAACTCTTACTCATGTCAACAAAAATTAAGGTATTATATATGCTTGAAAGTTTTTAATCTTCCTGGTTTTAGAGCAAAAGAGGGGTTATTTGGTTTGAGGTGGGGTTTTTTTGAATGGGCCTTTTTTTGCATCTTACATTTAAAATTTTCCTTTAAACAATACTTCCCCTCATCCACATTTAACACCAATTGTATAGCTACGGAGCTACTCTTCCAATAGATTCAGTTCTCCTTAAAGAAATCTACTAGACCACCTGAAATATGACAATACCTTAGAAGTCAAACTCATTTGTCAGTTAACAAAAAAGGCAAATAAGGTAGAAAACTATACTATTGTTTCAGAGAGTCCAAGCATAAAACTAAACAAGTGAAGTACATCCTAGAATGAATAGAAATGCATGAATATAGCAGATAAAAATGAACAGGTGGGATTTGAGCACTGATGTGAAGGAGAAAAAAGGATTTTTTAATGGGTTTTAATTGAGAAGCTGCTACAAGTGAAATAAAGAGTAGGTGGAACTGAAAAATAATATAGTTGGAGCAGCCTGAAGGAGAAGGAAATTAGGTCATGAAGATAGGTGGTAATAGAATTGGAATACTTCAAAAATGAGAAGTTTGATTTTTATGTAGGAGAAGAACAAAAATGAAGGGGGAGCTGAAGTTGGCAGCATATTATCAGGGCAACAAGATATAGATGTTACTGACATGGAATCATTCCATACATACTAGATAAAAGAGGATCGTGAGAAAGGCCACAAAAAAAGCAAGTTTCCATTTATAAGGTAACAGGAAATTCTAGAGCATGAACTATAGTTTTGCCAGGAAAGACAAGAGTGAAACAAAGTTTAAGTCGTGAAATTCATTCTAGTTTTAATAAGGTAGATTTTCAGAAAGGTCTTACTTTTCAGTGCATTACAAAATACTTTGATGAAGACAAAAAGATTTCAAAATGCCTTCCAAATGATGTATTTATGAAATTAGAATCCTCAGTACATATTCTAATTTAGAGGGAAAAGCAATAATCAGGAGCAGAAAAATATGGATTTATGAATATCATAGAATCATAGAATCATAGAATCATTA
>WAAD01027775.1:0-13086 GCA_013389945.1 Fregata magnificens
TCCAACCTTAATGATTCTATGATTCTATGAAGACAGCAGAAAACCTCTTAGTGGTTCTAGCTGGAGGACTATCAAACCAAAATGCGCTAAGCTTAGTAAATAAAGCCATTAATATCACCAGGATATTTTCAGCAAGTATGAGATGCACAAGTAACAAATGACAATTTTGATAAATAACACTTTTAAAGTTCTTTTATGTCTCAAGTTAATATCCTTTAATAAAGGCCTTTATTCTGGAGAGTTACAGATGGAAAATTAAATTGGCAATATTCACACTCACTTACCTGCATTAATAAATGCTACTTTCCCCTCTATCCTTCATTTAAATAATATGTAATGTACTGACATGCAAAATTACATTTTACTATTCAAACTGTTAATATTTTTGATTCACCAAAAGCAAGTGATTAAGAAACTTTTTACTAGAAATATAATTTGTTAAGATAATTTTCATCTATATGATTTGTTTAAAAATCATTTATTAAAAAAATGACTGACACTGATTCCTAACTTTCTAATTAAAAAGTATGTAGTTTCTGCTGTGTTAGAGATTTCAACACTTTAACTAGTTTCAATGCATTACATTTTATAATTCTGGTCTGTGTCTGACAAAGTTAAGATTAGGTACATGTTAATTAAGCTGTCCAGTAATTGAAATATATTATACAGGAGAATGTAAAGTTCTTTTGAATGCTGTTTCCAAGAAGAAAATAAACTCTATTATTCATTCTAACATGGTGGATAGATCTACTGCTTTACTTTTAAAAATAAAAAAGAAAGAAAAAAGATCCAGAAATATTTTTAGGAGGCTTTGAGAGTAATTAACTGAAATCTATTGGCATGAGCCTTTCCATTCAAATACCTGTATTGCTCTTCCTGCAAAGTGACTATTTTAAAGCCTATTTTAAAAGCGTTTTTAATTTTACTCTCTATCTTGCTTGACAAAGGACTTGAAGGAATTAAGGGGATGCAGAGAGAAAAATATCTACTTAAAAAAGAGTTATTTCAAGGTTAGCCCTACCAAAAATATTGGTGCAGTTGAATTAGTCAATACCTAGTAGCCTTTTCTGTCTCTTTAAGAGAACTTAAATAGCAGAAATATTTCATGTTGGAGGGGGGTTCAGTAATCCAAACCCTCATTAGAAATTACGAAACTAATTAAGACAATGAGTAGCAAGCCTCAGATATGGTTGAGTAATATAAAGGAGCCAAAGAATTAAACGGCCTAGTTCTGAATAAACACCTTATATAGCTTTATCCAAAAGCACAATCTTTACCAATTTGAACTGTCTTGAATTTTCTACCACCTTTTTCAAGATATTGGTTAAAACTTGAAATCATGCAAAACTCATCTGCCTTGCAGTTTGATTAAGCACTCCAATCCTTTTTTTTTTTCTTGTTTTTGGAAATTTTTCCTAGCGTTTGTTGGTCCAGTATGGTTTTATGCTTTTTCACTGATAACTGAGTGAAACTAGGTTTGAATGAGGTTTGCTTTTAACTTATAGGCTTTCTTGTTTGTAGAAGTCAGAGTAAAATTAAGAGGGTTTAATGCTGTGCAAGTCTTATAGGAATGAAATTCTCCTAAATCCCTGCGAACTGAAGTCATTATGTTTCATACATGTGTACCCTTCATAAATATCTTGGGTGCCACCCACGTTCCTCTGCTTGAAGTGAGCAGATCAATAATTCAACTGATAAAGCGGAAAATAAACTGGAGAAGTACCTTTATCCTTCAGACCTTGTTCAAAATGGGCTAGATTCTCACTTTGTGATTTTTCCAGATCAATGGACGGTGTGTAGTTGTATTATTCAGGAACAACTTTGGAAAGAATGTTTGAATCAAGGTAGCACCGCCCCCTATTGCTACAAAAAGAAGAAACTCCACAGAGCTTCTCTTGGGGCTTATGCTTCATTTAATCTGCTGCTGTCGTACAGCGGAGGAGGTAGTGGGAAGAGGACTAAGTGTGCTAAATCCCTCCTCTCTTGCTCCTGTGCTATCCAACTGAGAAAGTAATAACTGTTACTGTTGTTTCCTCCTCCAGCTGCAAATCAAGGCAGTTTTTAAGATCTGCCCCTTTTTACATTCAGTAATTATATAGCACTGGAGAGAATCTAGCTTGCGATATTTAGCGTGCTTCTGAAATAGACTGAGCCTTTGCTCGTTGCTCCAAGTGGGAGGCTATCTGAAATTGTGATCTTAGTGAGTGCAAAATGCCTTTCATCTCAGTCAGCTCAGCTCTTCATCAGTAGAGCTCTGCATCAGCCTGGGGGTGTCAAAGCCCAGGCTTTAGTTGTGTCTGTCCATGTACTTGCAGTATCAAACACATGGCCCTTACATACTTAGCAGATTTTAAATTACCTGGGTAAGAGTAGAGGGTTGGCTTTGTGTGTCAAGATATTTCTCTCCTGTGTGGCTGGGTTGTGACGAATGTATTCCACAAGACTGAACTCAGTGCTTTAATATACAGAACAAGAATACAATCTGTACAGAAAGACTATACTCTTGCAACTGAAATTTCGGTAAGTTCAAAGAAACATCCTTCTATCATACATACTCTCTGTAAGAAACAGAAGCTGTGTGCTCACAAGGAACTGTTAGCTTTAGGTTTGTATTCAGATTTTGAGAACCATGTGGTAGTCTATATTGTAGTAAATACTTAAATGGATACGATTTCTATTTTACGTTATACTACAAATTAATTTGGTATTTATACCGCACCTATTCTAAGAAAAGTAGATCTTTGAATATATTGTGACTGAACACAGGGGAAGTTAGAGCACTCAAAAATATCATCTGTAGGGTAATAAATGAAGCATTTTAATTATGCTTATGTATAGAAGGCACTAGATTAGACAGCTAATAAGATTACAGTGTTGGGTTTTTGTTCAAAACTGTCAAGTGTTATTCCTCACTAAAAAAATGTATCCAAAATAAGTCCCCATGGAGCTACCTGCAGGAATATCTTTCTGCAAACTGGAAAAGCAGCCTTCCTAATAGACAATAAGCATCAAACCTGTACAATTATACAGTTGTAGATTAATCCCCCTTTTATTATGTTAATAGTACGTTTAGTAGAATTAAATTATGGAGTCATTCCATAATTTACAAATGGCATTCAACAAAAAAGACTATTGATTATTAATTTCACTCTGCAATAGGATTTCAGAATATATATTGAACAGATGAAGTGCTCTAACCGTAACTGTTCCTTTGTTTGTAATGGTAAAGAAGTTCATGATTAATGTGAATACAATCTCCAAGTAGATTATATGAGACTTATATGGGTATGTTCTTGTAATATTTTCTTTTTCTATGATTTGTAGTTCTACATCTAACAACATATTCTACATTTAATCAGACATCTACTTTTTAAACACTCAATTTTTTCCTCTTTAATAATTCATGTTTTCAGTTGATTTATGGAATGATGATCTGCTGAATTCCTTTTCCATTGCTAACAGCAGGAATGTGTTTGTGCTTCATGAGTCAGACATGTTAAAAAAATTTATATGAACAGCCAGTGACTGTGCACTGAAATTGAACATCAATGGACTTAAAAGAACTCAGTGAAACTTTATGGTTATATGTAAAATACAGTACAGCTTCTTAAGTTCCATTGTGCTGAATTATAACAGGATTACTATCAGTACTGTAGTCAGTGGTGAATACTACTGAGCAAAATCTATCATCATCTAATGTGCATGTTTTAGCATTGGTTCATTTCTTGTACAGAAAATGGAAGTGATTTTCTCTCACTTTACCACTGTTTACAAGGTATGTAAACTATTACAGAAATATCTTCTCTGACATGAAGTGGGTGGACATTATTAGTTTCCTAATTAAATTGCTGTATATTTTCTTTTTCTGATCCAGTTATACTTGTTATCTCCTTAATATATTGACCTTCAGTGTTACGTTTTTATCTCAATTTTGAATGTTTTATATTGCACTTAGACAACACACTTCCCTTATATGCAGGCCAAAAATAAAATACAGTGGTTTGTAAGAGCTACATGTCATTATTAGTCCAGGAAATGAAGGGACAAAGTAAGATGCTCCCAATTATTTTCTGTATGTCACAATTACTTATCTTCACTGCAGTATCATCATAGATATCTGTTAAGAACTGCAGTGCCATTCTGAAGGAGTAAGAGATAGGACATTTTATTATCTAGTACACTGTTAATGCTACCACCATCAGCTGAACAGAGCCTTGAAAATAATGTCAAAACCTTTGTAAACAAAGATACAAAAGCAAACAAAATTGTTATTTTTTGAACACTATTTTTTCTATTTTTCTAAGTATTTCTTGAAAGCAAGGGCATGTTTATAAAAAGAGATGTGAAAGTTTAAGAATCCTAGCTAACTTAAAATGGCATTTTCTTATGAGGTAAAATGTTACATTTTATTTTATGGATCTCTGCACATTTTGGTGTGCTTTACACAGGGAGCTCTGAGATGCTAATACAAGGCTAATAGGTGGCTATGGCTGGAGCAGTAGTTTTCATATTCAAGCCTCAACTCGTTAGGGAGGTTCCAGTCTCCTGTGAGGAGGCTTAGGCAAGTTCCAGGAAAATGAAAAGAAATGTATTTTTCTAAATCATTTTCAGTTACAACTGTCAAACACAGAATGTTCCGTTGCTATTGAGTCTTCAGCAGACTTAGTACTTTTGAGGATTCTGTGGTGAAATAAGCTAGGTGAGTAAGAAAAAAAAATTGTCTTGACTTCGTATAGGAAATATTGACAGAAAGGTACCATATAGTATTTTTTTTTTTTTTTAGGTAAAGCTGCTAGGTTCTATTTATAGCATATTTTGCAGGGAAGTGTAAATATTCTGTGCTTTAGGAACAAAATGTTCTGGCAATGTCTTAGCACACTGTTGTAACAAACAACTGGTCATACACATGTTCGTTTTTAAAATTTAAATATAAAGGTGACTGGAATGAAAGTCAGATATTTAACTGTAATTGAATGTCTGCCTTAACACTGTGCCATGTCTTGTGCCCTGTGGTTCAGTTTCCATTTGTGTAAAATACAGGTGGCAACATCCTATTCGTATTTTTTAGATGAAGTGGATTAAAAACACTATGTAAATGTAAAACCCCGTTATTCTTAATAACATAATGTTGTTACTAATTATAAAATAGGTATACAAATGGAATACACAAATGCTATAATTACCATATAGCTATATATGTGCATTACTCTTCCTTATTATAAAGCATTTTTAAAATGAAACCTGGGTAAGCCTGTGTATTGGGTTTGGATGGCAAGGTTTTGGTAGCAGGGGGGCTACACAGGGGTGGCTTCTGTGAGAAGATGCCAGAAGCTTCCCCTATGTCTGATAAAGCCAATGCCAGCCGGCTCCAGGATGGACCCGCCGCTGGCCAAGGCTGAGCCCATGAATGACAGTGGTAGCACCTCTGTGATAACATATTTAAGAAGGGGAAAGAACTGCTGCGCAACAGCAGCTGGGAGAGAGGAGTGAGAATATGTGAAAGAAACAACTCCGCAGACCCCAAGGTCAGTGAAGAAGGAGAGGAGGAGGTGCTCCAGGTGCTGGAGCAGAGATTCCCCTGCAGCCCGTGGTGAAGACCATGGTGAGGCAGGCTGTCCCCCTGCAGCCCATGGAGGTCCGCAGTGGAGCAGATACCCACCTGCAGCCTGTGGAGGACGCCACGCCAGAGCAGGTGGATGCCCGAAGGAGGCTGTGACACCGTGGAGAGCCCGCGCTGGAGCAGCATCCTGGCAGGACCTGTGGACCCATGGAGAGAAGAGCCAGCGCTGGAGCAGGTTTGCTGCCAGGACTCGTGACCCTGTGGAGAGCCTGCGCTGGAGCAGTCTGTTCCTGAAGGATTGCACTCTGTGGAAAGGACACGTGGAAAGGACCCACGCTGGAGCTCTTCGTGAAGAACTGCAGCCCGTGGGAAGAACCCACATTGGAGAAATTTGTGCAGGACTGCCTCCTGTGGGAGGCACCACATGCTGGAGCAGGGGAAGAGTGTGAGGAGGAAGGAGCGGCAGAGACGATGTGTGATGAATTGACCGCAATCCCCATTCCCTGTCGCCCTGCACTGCTTGAGGGGGAGGAGGCAGAGAAAATTGGGAGTGAAGTTGAGCCCAGGAAAAAGGGAGGGGTGGGGGGAAGGTGTTTTAAGAGTTAGTTTTTATTTCTCATTATCCTACTCTGATTTGATTGGTAATAAATTAATTTCCCGAAGTCCAGTCTGTTTTGCCCATGATTGCAATTGGTGAGTGATACCTCCCTGTCCTTATCTCGACCCATGAGCCTTTCGTTATATTTTCTCCCCCTGTCCAGCTGAGGAGAGGAGTGATAAGAGTGGCTTGGTGGGTACCTGACATCCAGCCAGGGTCAACCCACCACAGCCTGTATTGAATAGGGGGGTCGTCACAGAGACTGATCTGGCTTTGTGAGATCCAAGTCTTATCACCACCTTTCCACTGGAGGTTGCCATCTCTATGGTCTGTTAAACTATTGGCTTCACTGGTCTCTAACTTGGTGTATCATGTCACAAAACTGAGTGAGAGAGCAGTTAGCAGAACCATTTAACCAGCTGAACCAAGGAAGAGATGATCTGCAGTTTGTGAGGAGAGAAAGATAGTCTGGGCCAGTTAATGTGGATGTACTGCATCCAGAATAATTAATCTGATTACTCTATAGGAACCCTGTTGTGCTGGTTTCGGCTGGGATAGAGTTAATATTCTTCATAGCAGCTAGTATGGGGCTATGTTTTGGATTTGTGCTGAAAACGGCATTGATAATACAGGGATGTTTTCATTATTGCTGAGGAGTGCTTACACTAGTCAAGGACTTTTTCAGCTTCCCATGCTCTGCCAGGTGCACATGAAGCTGGGAGGGGACACAGCTGGGACAGCTGACCCCAACTCACCAAAGGGATATCCCATGCCACATGATGTCATGCTCAGCATATAAAGCTGGGGGAAGAAGAAGGAAGGGTGGGACTGTCGGAGCAATGGCGTTTGTCTTCCCAAGTGACCAGTACGCGTGATGGAGCCCTGCTTTCCTGGAGGTGGCTGAACACCTACCTGCCGATGGGAAGTAGTGAAGGAATTCCTTGTTTTGCTTTGCTTGTGTGCGTGGCTTTTGCTTTACCTATTAAACCATCTTTATCTCAACCCACGAGTTTTCTCACTTTTACTCTTCCGATTCTCTCCCCCATCCCACCAGTGGGGAGTGAGCGAGCGGCTGTGTGGTGCCTAGTTGCTGGCTGGGGTTAAACCACGACACCTGTTTTTGTAGGTGGAGGCTCAGAGACATTTTTGAAGCTTCCAAGCAGGGAGGCAGATAATACTTCTAAAGACATAAAATCATTCCTCCAGAGGTTCTGAGCTAAGCTTAGCTAGGCACTTTTTAATCAGATCTAACCTTCTTTCTCCATACTGTGCTCCTTTCAGTCTCTGAGAGCAAACGTGAATCTCTCAAATGTAGTTATGCAGAAATTGGGTTCTTTAACAACTGGCTAGAAAGCAAAACATTTGGTTGTAAGCATCTTTTTAGTATAGGTTTTTATTTGAGAGGTTTTGCAAAAGGACAGTTTATTTCAGCCACTGTTCTTTCACCCTTTCTCTCTGTAACGAGGAAAATTTCAATTTTACACTGATCTTCAAAAATGGAAATGTTAGCAAGAGAGGATTAACATTTTTTTTTAATTTACTTCTATTAATGCTTTCTGTATGCTAGCTTTTTAGGAAAAAAACCTACAGATTTTGCTATAAAGAGCTTACAATGCAGGAAAAAACATATTCATATATTGTTAGTTTCATTCTTGAACCCTGATATTCCAGGAAAATTTTAAAAAACAATTTAGGCCCACGTTCTCCAGGGAAAGCAGGTGCCAAACTGTGAGCTAATTTCCAGCATAGGGCTCAGGCTCCAACACCAGACATGTGTCTCTCTGTGTTTCATCTTAAATCTGCTAGAAATTATTCTCCATCCTCCAAAAGGCACCGCAGTAATCAATACTCCTTGCTCAAAATATTTAAGTTTTTTTAACTTTCAAAAAATGGAAAAAAAACCCCAACCTAGTTGCCTTCTATATGGAGTCATGAGTTGTCTCACTCCGATACAAACTTAAAGTAATTTCTGCATATATCCTAGGTTTTGTTAGGATTGTTAAGGGTTCATGTAAAAGAAAGGGTATGGAGCCATAGGATGCACGTGTGCAGTTTTATTCTTGTTGTTTGTATGGTGCCATAAATTCAAAGATCTGCTGTCAGTCAATAAAAATTCCTATCCTAAAGAGGATACAAACAAAATATATCTTAAAAAATCAAGGCTTCCATCATAGCTTGTTAGCAAACTGGGAGCTGTTGGCTTCTTTATGTCTGGACAATTTTGAAAGTCATAGAATTGCTAGGTTAAACAAATTCCACAAAATTAATAAAAGTTAATAATACTGTAAAAGTTAGGATGGTCTGCTTTTACATCTCTGTTATTCTACACGAGTATTGATGAAGAAGTGCATTTATTTCACTTACAGAAACTTGGTGATTAGTTTCTGTATTGGCAATTATAATCACTACAAGTAAGTATTAATTTAGTCAGCAACTGAAGCTGATCACAAATGCTACATGACAGTGTAAAACTAAGGCTTTAGTCTGTGCCACTTGTTTCAGTGTCAGCAAAGCTTTCTGGGTCTTTGAACACCATCATGCCATGCTGCCCTGTAAACAAGATCACTGACTTGGGCTAGATCAGTTCAGCAACCTGTGAACAACCCAGTTAGTGATCTGGTCTACAGCAAGCTTCTGCATGTTGCTGTTCTGCCACACCTGAGGAGGTAAGGGATTGCTGCATGGTAAGAATTACATATGGCAGAAGAAGGATCTCAGGCTGTCTTGGCCACTGATGCCAGTCATTTCTCTCTAACAACCTTGCCTTTCTATCTTATCTTCAAGTATACAACAATCGTCATTATTTCACTCAGATATCTTTCTGTAGCATTACTACAGAAAAAAAATGTAAAATGTGTTTCAAAGTACACAAAAAGCTTATTCGTTCTTAAAACAATCCACTAAATTAGTCACTGTCGTTATAAGCTGTAACAGATCAGAGCTGGACTTTCTAATACTCTGTTCATTTTAAATTGCTGGTCTATTAAGCCAAGTTATAATTACAGTTCAGATTACATTTTACAAATATTATATGTGGTTATGGATTAAGATTACCATTTGAAACAGTGATATAGTTATGACATTGCAAAATTATTTTCTTTTTCATATCAAAACATCCTTTAAGATTGACAGTATACCTGTTTCTTAAACCGAGGGCAGGTGAAAAGGTAAAAGAAATATGGGGTAGATTGAAATTAAAAAAGTCAGGAAACTGATTATGAACTAGAAAGTTACTAGCATAGCTATATTTAATCAGTCTTTGTTCATAATGACTGAAAGTTGTCCCATATGGCCTATGTGAAGGACTGGAAAACTACATTAATTCTGAATTAAAAGGTGCTCATTTATAATACGGCATCACTAACCATGTGTCTAATTGGTTCCCTTCTTCCCAATCTCAGAAGAAAAGCCAAAAAAATAGCAGGGATGGACTCTTACCAAAAATGGCTGTTAGCAAATCTATCTTGGCTTACATCAGTATAGACACTAATGCAGTTTACACTGCTGACTTGAATTCAAACAAGATAGCCTAGAGAAAGCTTATCTACTTTTATGCAAGTCTTGTTGGCATGAAGCTACAGTAAGGTTTCTGTACAAGAAAAAAAAAAACACCCTCCCCACAACTCCCCCCCCCCAAAAAAATTTTGTCTGAAAAGAATTCTTGTAGTTGTCTAGATGAATTCTGATGCAGTACTTTCCATTCCACTTGTAAAAGTATTGGCAATGTAATATAGATAAGCTTGTACTTCTGCTGCCTTTTCTGTGTTTCTCAGAGCTAATATTTTTTATTTTAAGTGCTAATATGTTTTGATTTTCTGTCAAATTGTACTTGGTCTCTAAAACATTAGGTGTACTCTGAAAATATTGGATTGAATGGGGAATACCAGAAGTGCCCTTATAAATTCAAATACATAAGATCAGGTCAGACTGATCCAAAGAGCAATGCCAGTGAGACTGTGAGGCTGCTGTTTTTCATTTGTGGAAAGTCATGATGGCTAAGGGAAGTTCCTGTCAGCTAGTTAAAGGTTAATGTTACACCCATCCTTAAGGAAGGCAAGGAGGAGGATGAAAGTACTACAGACTGATCAGCCTCACCTCAGTTGCTGGAAAGGTCCAAGCACATATCTGAATCTATTTCCAGACCTACAAATGACATGTAGATAGTCAGGACTACTCAACATATAGAATTACCAAGGGCAAATAAAGTTTGATTGACCTGTTTGCCTTCCATGATGAAAAGACTGCGCAGAACAGAGAACAGTGGTTGTAACGTACCTTCAGTTTAGTAAGGCTTTTGAAACAATCCCCCAAAACATTCTCATTTGGAAACTGAGGAAGTCTGGACTGGATGAACAGACTGTTAGGTGGGATCAAAGAGTAAAGAATTGTGTCTCAGCATCTGGCTGGCAGCTGGGAATGAGCACTTCACCATGAGGGTTGATAATAGAGCCCATGTTGAAGTGCAGAGCTCGGCACCCAGACAGGATAACCTGAAGCACCGGCACAGGCTGGCAAGTGACTGACTGGGTCACAACCCTGCTGGAAAGGACCTGGGGGCTTCAATGGACAGCAGGGTGGATAGCAGCCAAACAGCGCGTTCTTCCTCGTAAATAAAATGAACTACGTGCCAAAGCGACTGTAGCGAGTGGGTCAAGGGGAATGCGGGGAGCCCAGGAGAGGGCTACCAGGGTGGTCGGGGCCTAGAGCACATGACCATGACGAGCGCTTGAGAGGGCTGAGCTTACTTAGTCTGCTGCGGAGGAGGTGAAAGGCGGTCTAATGGCAGCCTGCAGCTCTTGAAGGGTGGCTGCAAAAGACAACACATTTAAGCTCTTCTCAGTGGTGGCATGCTGCGTAAGGAGGAGGAAGGGCCCCTGGTTGGGAGGTTCAGATTGAACATCAGGAAAAACTTCTTCATCAGGAATGTGGTGCAGCACTGGAGCAGCTTATCCATGGAGGCTGGGGAATTTCTGTTGCTGGAGGTTTTTGAGATTCGGACAAAGCTGTGGCTGATGTGATCTAGTGTTGATGATAGTTCCATTTTGAGCGTGAGGCCGGACTGGACCACCTCACCAGGGCCCCTTCCAAACAGCAGTTCTATGGTTCTGGGAAATTATACTGAGTTTGGTCACAGAAGCTGTGTCTAATTTTAAGAGAGTAGAGGGAACTAGCAATTGTGAAATACAGTCCCATTGCAATATGGGAACGGAGGTAAAGAGAGCAGAAAAAGTTATTTCTCTTCACTGAGTTTTTCATGGATTTGCATCCTCTATGCCTTATCCCACATTGCAATTATCCCTATTGTTTATTTCATTTTGGATATCATTTTCTCCTCTTGTCTCACTTCAGTCTTTCTCTCCTTCAATCTTCTTCCAATTTCTGTGTCCTCTACATGCTGTGAAAACTCACAGCCTGCTACAGCTGGGCAAGTGGTAGCATCTAAGATGACTGGTTTGGAAATAGTCTTGTATGTCTGGATAAATAGCTGGAGAATCAGAACTTGATAAATGCATGAGTTCAAGCTCAAGTTTCCTTCATTGGAAGTACTACTTTGGCTCTTTCCCAGTATTTACAGCATTTATCACAACTTATTAACTTGTCAGAAATTGGTTGGTGAAACCAAAAGTTATTAGGGCAGGAAAGAAGAAATGAAGGGATGATGGATGATTATGAGGATTATCTAGGAAAGTACTGTTGGCTTGGAAAAACACAGACTGGGAGTTTTGCCCAGCAGAAGCTTGGATGTACATGGTTAGAGGGTGAATCTTGATTGTAGGAGTGCTGTGTGTCTGGGAAGGAAGGCTGACTTTTAAGATGGAGAATGGAAAAAAAATGCATCAATATGTTTAAGAGTTGACATAGGTGTACATTTCAATTAATAAGAAATTAGAAGTTTAGAAAGACATTTATGAGGTTTTAAATGTTTGCATATCTGTGGTGGAAAGGGAAAAAGGATGGCAAGAGCAATTTTTTCATTGAGGAAGTAGAAGTTCTGCATGAAGCTAATCAGAACAGTCTAATGATCACTGATTGGAAGAAAATATATGTTTTTGTAAAGATACGGTAGGAGAGAGATGTTTGCAATGCATTCTTGCTTATTACTGATATTCTGGCAAACAGAATAGAAGGACCAGACAAATACATATTAATAGTTTTCAAATGAACACCCGCACGTGTCTTTTTCATATTTTGTTAGGAGTGTAAGCGATTATAATTTTGTCACGAATAAGGAGAAGTGTTAGATTTTAGAATATTACCACACTGGACAAATATGCATTCTATTTTAAAAAAAAAATGCAAGGAAAAAAAAGGCAACTTCAAAAAAATGCAACTTCCTTCAGTTCTGCATTATGGATTCTACATGAGCACAAAAGAATTTGAAATGTAAAACTAATTTAAGAAATGCTTTTTAGGATGAAGTTCCTGTTCTGTAAATTTTAACTTTTTTTTTTCTGCGGCAGTTACAAACTCCTGAAACTAGTGGTTTATAACATAAAAGCTCCTCTGTAGCAGTAGGCTCAGCATCGCTATAATTAAACCTTCCTCGCATTGATTTACAGCCAGTCTTACTCGCAGGGGGGAGAGAGCTTACTCATCGGTGAAGATGGCAGAGCAGGGGAAGGTTTCAAGTTGGGAAACAGACGATTTCTGAACCCGATGCGGCAAAGATCGAACGTATGAGATGATAGGGAATAAGGGGTGGCGGGAAGAGGAGTTCAGGGAGCAAGAACTCATTTTTAACCCACTGCAAAGTTCTCGGCGAACTGGAGCGGGAGCAACTTTGCCACCTGCCGTCGCTTTGCAGTGCGAGTCCCCCTGGGAGCGCGGTGCCGCTGCCTCCCTCGGCCTCAGGGAGGGAGAGGCGCGCCCGGGGAGCCCGGGCAGGAGGCGGGCTGGAGCAGGGGCAGGGAGAGCCCCTCCGCCCTCA
>WAAD01027777.1:0-17833 GCA_013389945.1 Fregata magnificens
TTGTTTTTTCTTTTTTTGCTGTGAAAACGAGTAGTTTCACGGGACTTGGTTTCCCTAGATGTTGTACTTCTCAGAAGCAACAGGGCATAAGTAGCTTCTTGTCTTCCTCAATGCTGACATCATGAAAACCACTCTGATCACTCGTTTCTCTCCTGTTTCCTTCACACTGAATGTCCTTTAGAGCATACCTGACTATTAATTGCTTACTTCACANAGCATACCTGACTATTAATTGCTTACTTCACAAATATAAAAAGTGCAAAAGCCATTCCTTTCTTGCCTTGCAGGAGAATTCAGTATGAAGGAAACCAGGAAGCCAAACTTGTGTACATGGGAACACATGTATTTTTTAAAGGTTGGCTAGCAAAACTCATTGAAGTAAGCTCTATATGACTGTGAAGCCACTGGGATCACATATTCTCCTATCATCCTCTAGCAGTTTAAGCATTTTGCCTCTGTACGTTGCTGTTGTGAACAGTCTTTTCTCTTTTTTGACAATGAGCAGAGTCCTGGCTTGATTTTATATGAGGAAATCTCCCTGGGGACTTTGCAGACCCGCAGAAGATGGGACTATTGTTCGCTGGGACATGACAATACCAGGCCAGTGGAATATACAGCTGTGAGCCACAGGGCACTGCTGTTCCTGTGTTGTAATCTCCTCTAGTGGAGTCTTCCAGTGCACAGGGGAAAAATCTCTCTTTTCAAAGAGGTTTTAGATTTTGGACCTTATGTAGTTACTTAAACATAGGGTTCAAGAACTCAAACATTGCCAGAAAATTTATGTGAAGTGGTCCTGTCTCATGCTGTACCAGCTGTGTGCTGAGGGTTAGCACTGCACTGAAGTGTGAGGCATACAGGTCGTGCTAGGTAGACCAGCGCTAATGAATTAAATAGTGCTGTGGGATGTGCCTACGCAGTGGCATTCGATGCTGTTAGATCATTAGAATTGTCCTCAGCAAGGTTTTGGTCCAAGACAACAAATAGACTCCCAGAATTTCCTAGACATGGTAATTTCCAGTTGTGGCCATCATGTTGGGGAAGGCAAGTGGGGTTAATAGGCTGTGGGCTCTTCTAAGCGGATTGGCCTCTGTGCCAGAAAAAGATCTCTGTTACGCTTAATTTACCAGCATAGAGGTAATCACCAGGATGAGCTCTTACCTCAATGATTTCTGTAATTGTGATCTTCAGATTTTATGAGTACAATAGCTGGTATCTACAAGTGATACTATGGCCCCTAAATTTGCTCCAGACGATGCACAGCACAGCAGGTTAGAACCCATTACTGTAATGTCTTGCTGTCTGCAAGTCTCCTGATTTAACTGGGTTAAATCCAACTTTTCCGTCTTCCTTCTGAGGTTGACGCAAATGATGTGAGGCCTTCTCTCTCCACCAGCAACTTCCAGTGGAACACCAGAACTGATAACTGCATAGGCGGGACTTGGGAGCCCCAGCACATGGCTTTCTGGACACCTAACGCAGGAAAATGGAACTTGCCTTTGGAAAAAAATAGAAGCACTGACAAGTTCTTGTGCTTTTGGAATGAAATTTAAAACCCATTTTTCCTGGATGGGAAGAGAGAACAAATACAGTCAACAGCAGCTCAATCCAAAGAAGCCAATAGGAGTTTTGTCATTGATATTTTTAGGAGCAGACTGCATATATGAAATGAACCACTCTTATAAAAAATGGTTGGATGGTTGCTTTTTTTTTTCAAATTTTGCTCTTCAGATACAATTGTACCAAATGCTCTTTTAACAACCTGTCTTATGTCAGAATACAGCAACTGGGGTGCAAGTTTCAGAAAAAGTGAATAGCATGTACGCAGTCATCTTTAGTCATTGCATTATTCACCTAAGTGAACAAGGGTCCTATAGAAATAACTAACTTTAAAAAATAATAGAAAAGGACTACCTTGTTCTTTGTGCACTTTGAGAGTGCCCTTTTATTTAAGGACTTGGGCAATGATGTTTTCCTGATGTTTTCCACTCTCATTTTTTCCCCCTGTGTTTCCCTTCCATTCTTTAACCCTACATTAGGTCACGGAAAAATAAAATTGAAAAGGAGAGGTGCCCATGGAACAAAAGGGAAAACAAAACACCGTGGGTGTGGAGGACAGAGGGAATCTGCAACAGTGGATTTAAACTTAAACTTTAATTTAAAGTGTGATTTAGTGCAGTTTGTAGCCTTATCTTTCCAGACTGCCCAGCAAGAGGCCACATTGCCCAACTCATCATGTGTCAATGAAAGAGAAACCCATGACTATTGCAACCAGGAAATGTTGACATAACGGAGTTACTAAGAAAACCTGAATGTTAGTCATTCTCTGTGTTAGACACATTGCAGGCAAGGTCGCACAAGGTTTATTCACATTAATAGCACTGCTTTTTTGTCTTGACAGGGTCTATGACAATCACACAAAATGCTTTTTTTTTTTGTCAGTGCACAAAATGAAACAGCATTTTCCACAAACACATTGAAAAGAAACATGTTGAGCCTGTAGCGTAGTTGTATCCTGTGAATAGAGAATGAGTTTATTGCAAGGAAGGGAGCATTGCAGGGAATTGCCAGAAGGACAGATTCAGACACGTGTGGGTATCTTCGTCCTCCAGTTGCTGTCATTATTACGCTTCTAATGCCCATGAAGAGACTTTAGTCCTGTATTCAAGAATTCTCACTTAACATTGAAAAATCTGGACAATGAACTGTCTATGAGACTACATCAAGACTACACCACACTTTGAAAAAGTCATTACTGGAAGTAGTAGTAGCTGGATATATAGAAGATTGAACCAGTTAAATTCAATTAAAAGGAGTTACTATTGTAGGTGAGGGCTCCGTGGCATGAACCAAGCAGGAGGAAGGCATAGTTAGCTATATAATTTGAGCAGGATGAAGAAGGCAAGGAGAGGGACGGAAAAAGGCATGAGCAGGTGTGGAACTCATACAGTTGTGGGGGTACACGTGGGTTCTTCCCCATGTGGTGGGAAAGGAGGGGGTGGGTGCCACTGCAGGCCACGGGACCATCTGCCTGCTGCACACCAGGGCAGTTTGCGTGAGAGGCAGTGAGAAAGTGAGTTGCAAAGGCAATACAGCTCAGCCTATACACCTGCCTTTGCATCCCAGACTGCTGCTGAGTGCCTTGCAGGGACCTTTGCTTACAGACCAGTTTTTATTCTCACTCTTCTGTTCCCCTATTAGCAGCAATTAACTTTCCATGATCTCCCACTTTCCCAAGACTGGAATATGGCTGAATTCCATTGCTTTATTCAAGATAAAGAACTCCAAAATCCTTTTAAAAACATGAATATATAAATCTTGGTGTCAGTTCAGTGAAGACAAAGATTATTGCTCAGAGTCAAGAGATTTGGGGCAAACAGACGGTAAGGCATAGGTGTTTATTCAGCCACTGTGTTTTGATACCTTCATTTTTAGGCCCTGAAGATGTGTGCAAACAGTCCCCCCAATAAAGCACTTCACCTAAAGACATTGACTAAATCAGTGCTGGTTAGGATTAGAAGCCAGGATTTCTAAAATCTTGATCTCCATATTTAGCTACCTCTTATTATCGATTTCCTCCTTTTTGGAGCAAGTGATCACAGAGGAACTATAGATCTACATATTTTGCAAATTATGTTAAAATTGTGAAAATATTTGGGTTTATATTGAACTGATATGTGAGGAGCATATGGACAAAATTTGAGACGCTTCCCTTAACACTCCTGCATGCTGCTAAGCTTGAATCCTTGAATCCTCTGCTCTCTTAATTGATACTAGCATATGAAATGTCCCTTTTGTTTAAAAAGTCATGAGTACATCAACATCAACCAAAGTAAGCATGAATGTAACAGAAGCTTATATTTTCCTGTGAAAGCAAATGACCATCAGTAGTTTCTGGGTAATGAAAGGGGTAGGTTTCACGATAGAGAGATCTCAGGCAGAACTAACCACAGGTATGTGTCATTCATTGTTCACTGTGAAGTTGAGAGGGGGAACCTTGTCTGCCTTTCAAATTTGAAAGCTAAAGGTCACATTCAAAATATTTTCAAGTTATTAGTAAATTAAGGTTCTTACATCTGCTATAATCCCCCAAATATATAAATACTCTGCTTTGAATATGTCCATAAAAATATACAGCTCTTGCCATTACCAATGTAATCTGAGTATTTCAGGGTGTTGAAAAACACCCCATTTGGAGTCACTTATCTTTCTAACTGAACAGCAAACAGGTTTCTGCTGGGATGGTATTAGCATCTAATAACTGTAAAAAGCATAAAACTACTGAATTACTGAATCTAATTTAAATTCCACTCAGAGAACAAGTAGATAACCCACTACAAATCTGTTCTTGCTCAAAATAATTTTTTGTCATTAATCTGTGATTTAAAAGTTAAAAGAATTTTCTCAAATGTGATTTTATTTATTTTGCTGACTTGTGTTTATTAAGATACTGTATATTTTTATCATGGGAAAGGCTCACTTTTTTTACTTCTTAGGCTGCAACCTAACAGTGTCCTTCCCCTGTTATTTCCCCTATTGCAATAATTTGCATTGTTTTCACCCTAACAGTTTAACTATCACAATTCAAAATAGCAGTATTGAAGGATAAGTGAGCTTTTTTAAAAGGAATCAGCTTGGGTTTATTTGTATTTTGTCTCATTTAATTTGACAATTGCATTTATTTCCAGACTAAGAATCTCAGGACAGGCATACAGCACCCATCATGTGGGGCCTAATAAACTTGACTGAAAACTTGACATTAAGGAGTCCCACAACATTTTGTCTGAAAAAAGGAAAAACAAAAACCAACCAGAAACCCTCCACAGGTTAATGGTCTAAAAAATTAAATTAAGTCCATTCATTATAGAAATGTTACTTAGACTGCATATCCCCCAGAGATTTTGGCCTCTTTACCAATTACTCTGGTGATTTCCAGTGATATGGACACCTGTCCTCTGGATACACAGTTCAGACTACCATCCCTATTTCATTGAGGACACTAAACAGCAGCCAGATTGCTGCTTATTATAAGCCTTTTAGGAATTGGAACCCAAAGTGAGAAACAAAGTGTGCTTTTCTGCATTTTCCAAGAGCATGAGCTGCATACATACTGTGAAAATGCAGGACAAAACAGCTATAACATTTTCCTCTAGTGTCATAGACATTTCCTGGCCTTACTCTTTAAGGTAAGAGAAGAAGTCCATTCAGGAACAAATGCTAGTGTCATTTCCTTTTGAAAAGGAATATTAATTTCTTCTGCTTAGAAATGGGGAGGCACCTAAAGAGCCTCCACATCAGGCAGTAGGAGAACTGCTGTGCTCTCAGAGCATGTCACAGTGAGGAGTGCCCTTGCTGGGCTTTGCACAGGCAACTGGCTGCAGCCAGATGGTTACCTGACTCTTCCAATAAAAGTATTAGTTAACAAAAGCCTAAGGAAGTATAAGGCAACCCTTCCTCTTCTGCTCTTTCTTTCCAACCCTTTAACTCCTGTCTCAAACCAAAGCCTCACTAGACTTTGAGAAAAACATCTGCAATGACACAGACTGAGTGCACTGGGGCCAACATTTAAAATCTAGGGTATCTTTGGTTAGACTCCAAAATGCCTAGCAGAATGCTTATATAATAGCCTAATTCAAAGAGGTAAAGAGCATACTATAGCTCTGTTCTTATTTTAGATGAACTTGAGGCACCAGCCTGCCTGTCAGAGCAAGGAGTGAGATAGACAAGAGCCTATCGTCCCACCACCTCAGAAGTCCATGTATCCAGGCAGGCAGCACCCGCCACCTGTGGAATAGGGACTGGAGATTGTTGGGATGGGAGAAAGTAGAGGCCAGGAGTGAGAGGCTCCATGTGCTATGCCCAGGAGGATGTGCTTGGGCATCAAGATAGGCCAGCCCGTTCATTTCCCCTTCACCAAACAGATGAGGTGGGTAGGATCCCTTTGCTTGGCTGCTGGCGTTCCTTTTTTACCTCGTTCTTTCACCAGGGCACTTCTGCTTGCAAAGGCTTAACTCAATCCTTGAGTTCATAAATTTTCAGACTTTAACTCTGTTTAAGCCTATTAATGTCTCTGGGTTACAAAACATATTTAAGAAAGAGTTTCAGGCTTAATTTGAAGATTTCCAAATAAACAAAAGCACGATGATGTTCCCAAGTATGTTTTTGCAAGAGTTAAGCTGTGCACTCAGAAATGTTTCCTGTTATTTCTAAATTTCTTCACAGTCAGCATTGAAGTTCACTCTGCCTTTTTTTATTTTCATTGTTACATGTTACCTGTTAACCTTCCATAGGCCATCATCAAGCCAGATTTTGGTCATTCTTCTGTAAAGCAAAATAATTGCAGCTTATTAGTCTTCTTATAAGAGGAAGAGGCTTGATTTCCTCAAATATTCCCCCTCACCAAATCACTCTGTTTTAGGTACCTTTCGTACTTCAACTACTTTTCCAAACATGGACATCAGCACTGAAAACTCTGCTCCTTTTTGCTCCCATCAATGCAGTACCAAGATAATACTTCTTCCTTAAGCCACTAGAGCCAAGGATTATCCTCTCTGATCTAAAGCATTGGACTGCAGATCAGGCTGAACTGGTTTTCTACTGTCATCTGTAATCATTTGTAGTTCCTGTTCAGTGTCACTGCTTTCTAGGAGGATGCAAACTCCACTTTGACTTACAGTCTTTTCTCTCAGATATAGTTGTGTGTGAACATGGTCGGAGGTTTTTCAGAAGCCCAGTCTCCCATTACAACTGAAGCACAGCAAAGAAAGAAGGGGGTCAAAAGGAAAAAAAAAAAAAGCCCAATAACTAAGAGTACCACAAGGAAGAGGCGAGGGAGGAAAAACTGTAGCAGGGTGGTAATAGCATTTATCTTTGACAACCCCAGAACATGTTTTAAAACATAATTCCTCATTCTTCAGTTATCTACAAAATATCATTTTACCAGATTGCCTCCATGTAGCTGTTTTACACATTTCAGTCTTTCAATATATGCAACACTGGAAACTTCTTTGAACTCTGAATTGTTCTTGCTTTCCATCCTGGTTTTCTAAGGGAACAACCCCTGTGCAACTATGCCATCTGCCTGTCTGCCTCCCAGCTCCAACTTCAGTGCAACAGCCAATTTGAGCCAACTTTGAAAGAGGTGCGAAGTTCTCAAAGATGCTAGGTTCTTACAAGTTCATCAAAAATTGGCAGCCAAAAAGAGGAAAGAAGCCAAATTTAGTATCTCATGGTGAGTGAAAACCGACCCAACTCAGCATCTTCTCTATTTGAAGAGGCAGCAGCCATCTGGCCAGTGTGTAGGCACATTTTGGCTGGTTTGTCAGGACACATGTAGCTCTGAATCGTCCATAGGACACAGTGAAGATTTTCTGTGTAAGATATGTGGGAAGGAGCTGAAGGTGAACCTGAGGAAGGGCAGGACTAGGGCCTATAAAACACACGTCCAAGGGAAATTAGACTTCGTTCATCTTGCTGCTCCTCATCTTCCAGTGATTCCTTTTAAAGAAATGACCACCTTGTTGATGAGGACAAGAAAAGGAGAACCACCGGTAACTTTTGGGCTCAGTGCCAGATCATCAGTGGTTTTAGTTAGGTATTTTACAACAATAAGGAGAATCAGCATAGCTGAGACACCAGGAAACTCCATGAGATCCCACAAAACTCAATGAAGAGATGACAACATTATACTAATACACCTTTTGTGCCATCTTGTCCCAATGCATAGTCATCATCTCACACGATCCTTACCATACGTAAAAGATGATTGTGCAGACGGCATGAAATATTTGAGCTGATTAAATTTTATACCAGCTTCCTATTAAATATCGTTCTCATCTGTACTTGATGAGAGGCCTTTCTTTGTGCTTAGCAATATTGTCCCTAACCTATTTGTAGCTTAGACACGTGCAGCTGTTTGTATCACTTTCAGATGAATACAGAAACGGGTTTTGAAATGCCCTGACCTGAGAAACCTGATGGCAAATCACAAGGGATTTTGAAGTTGAACCCCTCACCCTTATATTACTGTTCCTACACTCTTAAAAGCAGGATTTAATAAAAGTTAGTTCTGCAGCAAGTTCGGGCAGTGTTCTGTGAAGGCTGTCTCCTGCATTTAAAAAAAAAGCCAAAATACCTTCTTGTAAAATGGTTCCAAAACAGCATGGGTTATAAGCACTAGTGTGATTTTGTGTTGTACACATCTGAGAAAGAGACGCTGCCATGTTAGATTCACATCTGCTGCCAGCTGGGCTCTTTTATTGAATGTTAGAATAACAGTAGAAGCTGGAGCAGCAACAGGGAAACAACTTGTCAAGACAGAGCAGACATAGATGAATATAACTCATCAAAACTTGAAAACAAAGTAAGCATTGTTGGAAAAGCAATGGGCAAATGTGTCTGTCGGGTAACTGCTGTGCGACAGTAAAATGTCAGAAAATTTGCTTTGCCTGAGACTGCAAAGAAACACATGATATAATTTCTGTGGGACTGTTTATCTGAGAACTGAAAACAGAAAAATAAAAAGTTGTAAAACAATAGGAAAAAAACCCTTGTCATTAATATCTAAGGGCAGTTCTCTGGAGAAGAAAATTTATGCAATGCCTTTGTCCTAGAGGATTTGAATGCTTAGACAACACCACGCTGGGAGTCAGTGGCTTTACATAAAAAAATGAAAAATAAAAATTGCAAGCTAGTGAATTAGACACACAAACTCATCCACACAGTACAAAGGAGCATTAGATATCTGAAAAAGGTTTTCATGGTAGCTAGTGAAACATGCCTGGAGCTGCTTGAGCCGACCAGAAGGAAGGAACAAGGTCTGGATCACGAAAGGGAGGTTGGTTCCCAGCTGCAGGCTGCAGAACAGGGCCAGTCTCCATTCAGCATGGTCCCCCTGCACTCCTCGGTCAGTGACCCAGGTAACAGCTGAACCAGCTCAGCTGTTTTCCCCAGAAAGCCCAGAAGGTTCCTCTGTAGGGGAACATACTTTTCCCTTGCTCTTTGTACACAGTAGTAGAAAGGGCAGAGCACTCACCTGACTTACCGTAGTGTTGAACCTAGTTCTATGGAGAGCACCCTAAATGATAGTTTAGTCTCTGTCTCCTTGTTCCTTTGGTATTTTTGCAAAGAGCGCCTACAGCTCACAGCTTTGGGCTCTCTCCTGGGAGTGGAGGGGGACACCTTTCTCAGTCAGAGAGGAAGAACGTTTAAACCTGGATTTCCCCAATATTATATGAATGCCCTAATCACCATCCCTACCAGCCACCACCAACTCTTTCCCAGTGCATGTGGGGTTTGGAAACACAGTGGCAAGGAAACACGTAGTTTAGTTTATTAACCCAGCCAAGGTGTAGGCTAGAGCCAGATCATTTGCTACGCTGAACTGCCAGCCCTGGGCTCCCTACTCCATCACTGAGGAGAGTATAAATCCAAGGCAAGCCCAAAGAATGGCCAGTGTTATTTCGACATGCCCCAGTCAAACCAGGCACTGCCAGGACTCTGGCTACTGGAAGTGTTGAAGGTTTCACGAATGCTGATATATGTCATCAACTAAGCAGGTGCAGTGATACCCAGGTCCTTGTTGTGATTTACCTCAGAGTGAAAGAGCTCACTAGATGTTCTTCTTTTTATCAGTGGCTATGGCCAACACACCGGATTTCACATGCTGAGCAACATCCTCGTGCTAACAGTGTTCGCTCCCATTACACCCCCTGTGAGAGATCCCTCTGAGCTAGGTCTGAAGGAGCAAATTGGCACAGAGAAGTCACTTCCAGCCAGCCAGGCTACAGATCTGCTGTGTAACCATCTGCGTTTCCAACACGTGTTATTTTCAAAAGATGTAGGAGTCCTGTGTGTCTGCCCCGAAAGCAAGAGAGGCTGTGCTGTTTCCTGTGCCTGGGGAATCTTCAAAAGCAGATTGAAGAGACTTTGAGTCAGGCATCTCCTTCTCTCCGAATCACATGCTTGTGTGGAAGCTATTAGTCACTTGTGTTGTCCATTCTAGCATGGGACAAAAAGTTGAGCTCAGCAGAGTACTTTCTAAATATAAGTATCTCTTAATAGGAAAACAACAACTCCCATTCCTCTATGGAAACTGTAAACAAGAAAATAAAATACCTTCTTGAGATACTTGCTAGATCCACCTTTGGTATTTCTTAAGCATGTGCTGTCAGTGTAACCAGTTGGATGATTTCCGCGTACAGCATCCAAAACACATTTCCAGCTACAGCTGCTCTTCACTTGCTAGACAAAGGCAGTCATAGTCTCAGTGGACTCTGTACTGGCCGCACAAACAACCAGCCTCATCATTTTTGCTGTCTTTCATTTATGATACCAATGGCTAAGAAACAAACAGGTCCATGTCTCACATCATCACGAAAGAGTGTGAAGAGGGTAGGGCAAAATATATTTTGCTACTTATTTTAAACTATTCTACAGTTACCCATATGTAGCAGGTTTGGTTTGTTTTTTCCCAAAGCAATAAAAGTTGGAGAAGTTGCCAACAGCAGCCATGCTATTCCTTGAAATACATTTATCAGCTCCAAGAGCTCTGGAATTACAAAGGCTTTCAACCATTTGAAGTACTAGAAACTTTCTGTTCCAAAATCTATGTACTGGAATGGCTTCTCATTGAACTTTCCCATAAACTAAAGAAACACGTATTGGTGACTTGTGACCAGTGAGCATTAAACCATGTAACAGTTCCGTAACAGAGACAAGTAAATCTCCTAGGCAGTCAGACTTGTTTGAAGCAAATGGCAACACCCACAATTGACGATGACATAAACTGTCACTGAGGCAATGGGCAAAGCTGGGTTGAGGTATGTACATCCATCCTATCTAGATCGTAGCTCTAACGCCTGAGAGGTGATGCACTGTTTACAACTAAACTACTACAATTGCTCCTGGCAGAGGCTCTGATTTATGTATGTGCTTATATATTCTTTTTCTGGATTTGTGTTTCTTAAAAAAGAAAGAAATTTAAAAAAAAAAAATAAGGAAGTTAAAACTCTAAAGCAGAATGTGGGTTCATCTAGGTTTCTTAGCAAAGTACTGCTCTCTGCTCACAGCTGCCAGCCTGAGAATTTCCCAGCAGGGTGGAAGTGGGGAATCAGTGAAACCAGAGCAGAGCTCCGCTACCCGACAGCCCCTGAGAGCAACTCCTTCTGCAGCTGTGCTCATCAAGATGCAGGAGAGGACCTCTCCCTGACAGCTGAAGCAGTGCAGAGAGGCCAGGCAAAATGAAGGTTCTCACCCTCTGTCTGTAAAACAGCCTGCTATGACACAAAATAGGCTGCCAAATGACCAAGGTCAGCCAGGCACAGCATGTGCTGCAGCTGAGCTGGGTGTTGGGGGAACAAGCAGCTGTTTCCCAAGCTGTGGCATCACTGAGGGTCATCATGAACCCACTGTTTTAGAAACTTTCAGACTTTCTGGGGAACCAATGAAATGGAACTGGGTATAATGTGTCTTTAAGCGTAACTTGTGGGCTCAGATTAGAGTAGGCCACAACACAGATCGGCGGTGACCAACCATTACCACCCTGTTGGCTCTATGAGTGGCACGCCCAGAAATACTGGGCTTCTGAGGGTAGATCCCATACTCGGAATCAAGGACCGCCAAAGAGACATCTCAGAATCCCAGAAATTAGCACAACAGGGAAGACTAAATGAACCAAAGTCCTACAACTAGGAACAAGGTGGTTTAGGGAAGGAAAATGGGCAGCTTGTCTTACTGATGGTTATACTGCAGCATTCCTAGCAGCATATAGGACCTGGTATGGACAATACAGATTGACTAAGAGATGCTATGAAGTAGGCAGTTGTTTGTTCTTCTAGCCAATTAGTCCCACTTCTGCTTACTTCTACACCTGGTCTAATCTTAGTCCTAGAGCTGCTCTTCAACAGTATATTGTGCAGCCATGTGTAAATGAGATCAGCCCTCAAGCTACTTTCATTTCTTTCAAGGACTAAGCTCAGGTCCATCTTTACCTGCATTAGTTAACTCAGTGCTCAAAATCAAGACCTCTGTTGCCTTACTTATAAATACCTTTCAGCGTCTGCAGATAACTGGATTTACCATTAATCATTAATTGTGATTACAATCAGTCAAAACGTCGGGCAAGTTCACCCTGTTCCTTTCTGCACTTTGACCAAGACACTAGGAATATTGCAGTTCTATTTTTAAGGCAATATTCATGCCAACAGGCTTTAACATCTGAGTTACACCCTAGGCAACTCGGCTTGACCAGACTGAGCAATGGTTATATAAGGAAGGATTTTAGTGATCTGATCTGATGAGTCCCCACAACTGGACTTCTTGACAGGCAGCCATCTTTGTAAGTCAACATTCAAAATGTTCATGCCGTAGGAAATTTACTTCTAGATCTCCTGCCAGCTGCAGAGGGAAGCAGAAGAAAAAGCAAACTAAGCTTCTAAGTCTTGCCACCCCCCCAAAGCACAACTCTCCCCTTTAACGGGAACAAAACTCGTCATCTTGATTGTTGCTCTTCCCTTTCTCTGGCAGTGAGGTGAGCTTCCCAAGCAGTGTGGTGGATCATAGCCTGCTTCCAAGAGGCACAGCCCAGCAGGTCACCTCTGCCTTTCAAACAAGCCCAGGGGTCTGCTTCCAAATGACCTTCCCTTGTTTTTAGAAACTCCATCTAACCCCAGAGAACTTGTCTCTGTCCGATGCTCCTACCATCCCCTGCCTCTCTAACCAAGCTCTTCCTCGTGTCCCCTGCTAGCAAAGCAGCTTCGCTGGTGGCTTCCCGTGTCTCAAACCAACTTCCTATGTGCCTTTCCCTTAAGGATTCAGTTTCATTTATATGTACTTGAATATGTACTTGTATATGAAATAGGAACTTCTGATTCCTCCAATTATTTTATATGCTCTCGAGAATCTCCTCATCAATATGCTTTCATGCACCATACATAAAAGTTGCTACCCAAGATGCAGTTGTACCGTGTTATTAGCTGGAGCAAATAATTGTGATCGGTCACACGCTATAAATTGCATGTATTTATTCTGATCTATTGCCTGTATTCTCACAGGAAGTGCTGATGCTTGGTACCATCCCATACCAATGCTCAATCTGCTCAGTCTTCATTTTTCCCAAAAAATTTATGAGGCCTGATGCCCCTCTCACTGTGATGCCATGCAAAGGTTTTGCAGCTAAAACCTCAGTCTGTGAACAACTTCATGTCGAAGTAGTGGTTACCAGCACGTATAAAGCATTACCACAAAAATAACCAAGCAGCAAGACTGGAAATGAGGAAACAATCACGTAAAGCAAGCATTTCACCATACAGAGTCTCCCTACAAACAGATGTGAAACTATGGATTTCACCAGTCGCAATGAAAGAACATTTTGTTCTGGGACTGCATTTGGGATATGCAAGCTCTGGCAGGAATTACTTAGCTTGAAACAAGTGAAGATAAATTAATAGAGTTTCCATTGAATATGCCAGGACAATTATTTTCAGCTTGTTTAAAAATATTCACAGAATGTACTTCAACATAGCGTCACGAGGACTGACTTGAAAAAAAATGGTGCAAGCAGGACGGAGGCCTGTAGCTCAGGACACCTAAGCAGGTTCACTGCTGAATTTGGACTTGCAGGTAGTAACAGGCTACTGCAGTGAAAGTTGTAGCTGGCCCTTACTAATATTTTAATAAAAGGAAAATATAAAAGGTTTATGACCATTTCTGTCCTGTTTTCTTCCAAATCCAACATTTTCTGAGTTGTAGGAGGGGGACACGACCCTGAGACCGAGCGCCGCTACTGCTGACACAGATTTCTGTGCTCAGGACACTGAGCCACGGTGCAGGGGAAGCTGCTCCACTGGGCCACCAGCATTTCTGATGTCTGAAGAAAGAAGCTCCTTATCTCAAGTTACAGGAACAACTACAAAACAGATAAGTTCTGATTAACAACAAATCAAAATCAGGTTAAACAATGCATTTGGTGTGAGGCTGGAGTGAGTGTGTATTTTTGATCAAGAATAAAAGATAATGTGATGAATTTTAGAGATTAAAAGAATCAATTTTTTTTTATGACAAAGCAGCACTATGTATTAACATTTAAGAATTTGGTATTTTAAAATCTTCTAAGCATGTGCAGTTAAATAACAGAAAAACTTACCGAAATAAATGCAGTGCAGTCCTGTTTGAGCAAGTTCAAATCAATGCATTTATTTTGGTGTTACGTTCATGCAAGTGCTGAACACGGCCAGGTAGACGCATGATGAGACGTCTCTCCTTTTCCGGCCATATGCATTACGTTAGAGCACAACAGCGATCTCAGCGCATGTGCAATTTAAAAAATAAACACCAGAAAACTTGGAAGAACGCTGTTACTGGCAATGGGATCCTGTTGTGTTTCTGCACCGACCGCAGTACTTTACCGGTCTTTAAAGAAAGCACAAAAACATAAGTATGTGGATTATAAACAAAACAGTTTATTGATTTTATATATGTTTTCAAGGCACTTTCATGCTGCAGTTTAGAACTCCATTTGGTAAGAAAGGGAATCCTTCACAAACCCCACCTTCACTAAATAAAAAACACAACTTCAAGGTTAAGTGAAACAACCAAAAAATTCAAACCACATCCTAACCATAAACTACGTATGTTCCTGGAATCACAAAAAGAATCCATAAATACATAACGTTTTTCTTGGGGATTTTCTAGATTGATTCTTATTTAGGAAACCCAGGGTGAGATTCATCCCAGAGAGTTTTTACTATCTCACAGCTAGACTCCTAGCTAAGCCAGTGCCCTCAGCTCATCCAAAGCTGACTCCTCTCACCTGTATTAAATATCTATGTAAGAACAAGATGAACTGTCCTCTGCCAGAGACTATTCTGTATTGTCCACAGGGAAAGCTTACACTAACGCAATCAGATTATTTTTTTTTACTGGGGATTCAGGGTAGGATATTAAAGCAAAATCCATATGTAGTTATCAGTTACAATATTACCTCTGCATTTTGTACGAAACCCAGTAATCACCGATACAATATACTTATAGCCATATAAAGTTCTCGTCAAAACATTCCCTAATATGGCAGGCATTTTGGCATGGTTGACTCACAGTAGCATCAGCTGAGGGAGAAAACTGAATGCTGGCACACTTCACTGACGAACTAGGCATTCAGGCTGTTTTTATTTAAAAAAAACAAACCACCAAAAAACCCCCCAAAACCAACAACAAAATAACCAAACCTCAATACTTTAAAAATTGAGCCCAATGCTCAAAATACAATTCCATAATGCCGATCTACTTGAAACGAACATCTGTTGTCAGCCAAAAGCATTCTGGAAACAGAGAACAAGAGGTCAGCCCGTTATGCTGAAGCCAAAAAACCCAGCACAAATTCTACCACCTTTTCTGTACTTTTCATCTATGATTTCTTGCTCAGAGCATGCAAATGCTGAAACTCAAGAATGTCCATTCAATTGTGGAGTTCTAATTGCACTGCTGGTTTTTTGACCCCATCGCTATTATGTTGTGACCTCATTTTTCACTATCGCCAGCACTACAGCAGCCCTATGTTCCATCCCCACTGCACAATGAGCACCGTAACTTTGGGCACACCTGTCTTTACAATGATACGTTTAGCAAAATCTCATTAAGTACACATTCCACTTCCATATTTCTGTTCAGCCTGTCAGGGGTCCACAGTGTGGATTTGTCACCAGACTCCAGCAGCTTTCAGCATTGCAATATTTTGGTACCAAATTGGGGACATATGACGTCTCTTTTGCTGTTGACAGGAAGATCTCAGTGGTAGGGAAATGCAAGACAGGCTTCTTTAAGTGTCAGGAAAGTGTTGGATTATAATTCTTTACTCCTCCTTGGAGTGAGGCCTTGGAGGAGGTGTAAAGGGATCAGGGTCCTGCTACTGGCTAGAAGGCATCCGACGCAGGCTGTAGCAAATGCTCTGCTGACAGCTGGGATCTGGAGGAAGCTGCTGTCTGCTTGGTGTTAGCAGAAGAGGTCTCAGGAAATGGCAAGAGACGTACAGCTGCACCTCCACAAAAGATGCTGGGGTGTCCCTGTGATGGCTGGCAGCACCACCTCTCTGGCTGAGAGTTTCTAAAAACAGTCCCAAAGATTTTGCGGAGAAAAGCAGAAAAGGTCTACAATGCAGATCTACAGCGGTCCACCTGGGACACCTGAACACCCCAGCCTTTGACACTGACCGCACTGCTTGCATTCAAACCTGCTCACACTGGCGTCAGGGAAAAATGGTAATGATAGAGAAATAAAAACTGTGTATCACGGTTCAAATACATTTTAGTCTGAGCATATAGAGGGTTCATATCCTTAGTCTCTAGTGCTCCACTAACTTGACCAACTGAAGATGTGGTTTGCATATTTACCACTGACAGGGACTACTCTCCTTGAAGTGGGCTCTGAAAAATGCATCGCTTCAAAAGGCACGACAATCACAGCTGACCATGGCAGAGGTGGTAAAGATGAGAAAGACTGCCCCCACAGCTCCTGTGTTTAGTTCCCAGAGCACAGCAGTAAGCAGAGACTTAGTCTGGCTCTCCTCATGGGTGAAAATTTTATAATTGAAATATAAAACCAACAGAAACACAGCTAATCAACAATAACAACAACAAAAAAATAATCCAAAACAAAGTAGTGTGAAATGAATAGCACCAAGGGTGTTGAGGCCCATACATCCATTCTGTAAAAGCAAAAATTGCAGCATCTAGGCTCAAACAAAAATGTTATTCCAGTGTTAACTGAGTGCAGTGCTGAGACTGCATCCTGACACAGCACGGTGTTTTTACAGAGAAGCTAACTGGAAGCTGCAACAGTACAAGAACACAAAAATAGATGAGAAGTTCAGTGGTTAGTAAGAGACTGGTTATGATCACAGCACCATTCCCTTGAAGTCAGTTCACTCTCTGAAGTCAACAAGAATTTTGCTGTTGTCCTCAGTGGAAGAAAGACTGGACCTTAACAGGAGACTGTAAATGACTATTGGGCTTGGATTTCCAAAAATACAAAAATATTCCCTTTGCAGAGAAATTATTGCACATTTCACCGCCAGAGCAAAATTAGAGTAGGTAGTACTTGTCATACAGTGTGTAAGGCACATGTGTTCAGTGTTCTGGGAGATGAAGGGTAAATTGTGAAACTTCAGAAGGGGATACGTACTTCCTCGCAGGCTTGTTTCTGTCAGTAGCTCCACAACGCACGACAGTATGCAGCAGAGGACTTGATTCTACTGTCATCTGCTTGAACACCCAGACTCCAGAGAGAGTTGTGCTTGCTTCACTGAAGGCAGAATTTAGCCCTTTGTCAGGAGTAGTAAATTTTGATATGCGCTTCCAGACATCACCTAAGCCTAAAGATAATTCAGCAGACAGGCTGACTGGTAGATACCCAGTTTTTGCTATGTGGATTAGAGGTCATGGATGCATTTTACCAGTCTGCAGACATTAAATGCTAGAGTTCGGTATCAAATGAGGAAGAAGAAAAACAAAAGAACAAACAACATCTTGCAGTAAGAGTATTTTACCAGAATCCTTATATACTGTCACTGCTGTGCTATTGTTCCTGAGTTGAATTCTAGATTTCCAGCTCAGTGACCCGGATGAACACCTGTGAAAATAATCACAGCTTTGTTTCTTTAGTACTGGCCTCTGAACAGCCTTTGGGTCAAAATGACATTATTGAGATTAGCACCTTGTCAATTACTTACAGAAACAGTTGAAAGTTCTTCAAATAGAAGTGGTGGTTCAGGAAAGAATACAAGACCTTTATAGCAAACTTGGTTCTTCAAAAAAGTAATTATATTAAAAATATATAATCCATG
>WAAD01027780.1:2697-33746 GCA_013389945.1 Fregata magnificens
TCCAGTATATCAGGTCATAAAAACCAGATCTTTGGAGTGCTTCACATTTTTAATAGTCTCTTACTATTTGATCATAATTACTTATCCTTAATAGGGTTCCAGGCACAGCTGCAGAAGTTCCCATAGTTTTTACCTACCTCCTGTTCTCACTTGTCTCTTGGGGAGCAGCTGTGACACACTACTGAAATTCCCTTACATGCAAATGACTATCCAGTGTATGAAGCCATGGAATTGTGTCCAGAATATAACAAAAAGGTAATAAAGTAACCTTATATTATATTCTGTGAAATATTTTGGTTTTAGTAAAAAAAACCCTTCTCCTGCTCTGTCGTCACCTGATCACTTGTCTATTCTACCCTAGGCAAGATGGCACACAAATCCTCGGTAAAATTGTATCACTTGCTTGTGGTTATAAAATCCCTTGATTCTTTGAGTTAAAGTCATTTATGGTACTTTTCAATTTAAGAGTTAAGATTTTTAATTGTTACTCTTGAATAACTGGTAAACTTTTTAAAGATTAAATATGTTTCTTTGTGGAGTTTTCCTTTATACCTTCTAATTTTTTTTTAATTTGCTTGAATCTATATTTACCCATGGATAAGCTGCCAAGAGCTATTTGTACATTTAACAAGCAACAGGCTAAATTTTTTTTAAATGTCCCTTGTTCTAATTTCTTTTCTCATTTTCTTTCTTCTTTACCTTTTTTGTGAAGATAATTGCACATTTTTTTATATTGCTTATGATGGCAATTCATTTTGTTGCTTACCACAGATATTTTGGAATATAACAAATATTTAAAATCAGTAAAATATTTTAAAAGCAGAACAATAATTAAATTTTAATATATTTTGAACAATAAAGTTTTCCCCTTTAAGGAATATTTTTCTGAATGAATTTATGGATTAAAGCATTTATGGAAAGATTGATGTATATCCAAAAAATTAAAAAAAAAGTTACAAAGTGAATATAAGATGCATACAGAAAAAGAAAAGTCTATGCTAACAATTGCTTTTAAATATGAATTTTGTAAAAATGTTTTTTCATTGGAAAAGAAGGATTCATCAAAACAGAACTGTCCGTAAGAAAGAGTTGTTTTCTATGAACAGTCAGAACAACATTCTGAAAAATGTTGAAAACCAAATGTTTTAAAAGCTTTAAACTCTCCAAACAGCCTGCAATTATACTTTCAAAATCAAAAACGTGAGGTTTTGCTCTTAAATTACTTTTAAATTTAAAATAGTGCAAAGAAGTAATAAAAAAAAAAAGCAAAAGCAAAATGGGATTGTTCAAAACAATCAAAATGAAATGTTTTGACTGACCAACTCAAACTCTTCTGTTTTCTCTGCTGAACACTTCTGAGAATTTTATCTTTCATCTCATTTCAGCACAGGAATGCTTTTCTATAACCTTGAAAATTCTTACAATTCTTAGAAAAACCATGAGACAAAAATTTCAAAAAGACAAATTAGTCACAGAAACAGACAGCTATTGAAAACAGTAAACTAATTTAAGAAAATATCAGTACATTTTCAGATAAATAAGGCAAATAAAAGTAAAAAAGATTTATGTGCGTGCTATCAATAAGACATTCTGTGGTTAAGAAAAAAGAAGCAACAATTGTATAGCTCAGTGAATCGTAACTTCTTCAGTTACATTAAGCAAGTTTTTACTTGTTTAAAAGTTGGGTATCTAGTCTTTGAGGAGAGTTAGCACCTACCATAGGACAAGACTCATTCCAGCTTGCATTAGGCTGAGTGGTCTTCTTGGGAAACCTACTTTTTTTCTTTGGCTGTTCAGAAAAAAGCTTTATTTAACTTTATTTAACTATATACCTGACTTTTATAAACGTGAGATAATGTCACCTTTATCTAAGTGGGCCTTCAGCTGTCCTTACCTTAGAGTGCTTCTGAATTTTACTTCTCTAGCACTGATGGGGGTGCAAGAACTGCTGGTGAACAGTATCCTGCCAATGACTAATGGAGTTACGTTTTCTAAGGTGGATATTGATGCTTTGCTGGATTATTGCAGCTCTTCTATGCAAAATCAGTACTTTGGTTTGGGATCAGGCAGGGTCAAGACTCAACTAGGCATGGAGGAGAAAGAACCAGGCATCTGATATTATAATGAAAGTAACATCACAACAGACTGATAAATCCAATCTTCTTCAAAGCAGATTTAGATTAATGGAGGTTACAGGAGTGGGCAGGCAGTTCAACAAATCTTATCATTTATGGGTTTGTCTTGAACCATGATTTCTTGCTCTTGTTATTGCAGAAAGCAGGTGATCTCTACCTAGAAGTCCAGGCAGTCTTGACAAGGCAACACTTTCCCTCCATCAAAGCTGTGACTTTGACTATGACACCACAGATTATTTCATAGTAGGTGAGGGAATAACATTCAATGTTATTTAATAACAGAAGTGTCTCTACTCCCAGTCCGTTCATACAAACCAGAAGTTACCAAGTGTCCTTTCAACATTTGTCCTATTTATCCTTCTACGTATTGTGAAAGGATATATAGTGGTTCACCGTATGATGTACTGTATCATGTCACCGTATCATGTCTCTGTGGCACAAAATTTAAGGCAAGGAATGTGTGTTTTCTAGCAGGACTTTGCCAAGTCAAGACCAGACTCCAGAGTGGTAGTTCCTGGCTCTTGAGAAACACTGTAGTTTCTGTTCCTCTTCAGGAGTCTTGTGGCACACCCAACTGCTTGGTGTGCTGGACTGGTGTAATTATAATGTGGGACTCCCGAGGGACACGGAGATGACATGTGGGAGATGCACATGTGACTAGGAGGGCTGTCCTGGGCTCTGCAACAAATTAAAATATTTTCCCATTGACTGTTAAAGCAACACAGCTGTGGTGCAGTCCACAGACCCCTCAGCAGCACCCTGTCACCACCTCTTACACTTTTATTGTATTTATTTATAATAGCAAAAGCATTTTAGAAATTGGGAGGAGTGGAAGTGTGTGCAGGGTGTTGAGACAGCTGTGGCATGCAAGGAGCCCCTTGAAGCTTCCTTTTATTTCCAGGTACAACTGACCAAATTCCCTATCCTGTTTTGATGTGCTGGCCACAGATATTGCACAGGGAAAAACAGGACAGGGGCTTCAAACAAGTGCTTAATTGAACATGAAATTGTTAGTGAGCAATAGAGAGCCATAGTCCTATGGTAGAGTTGAATGCTAATGTGTCTTCCCTTGTGGGAAACACTATCTGCTGTATTCTGAAAACTCCAACTTTTACTGCATCCGTAAAACAGCTACACAATTAATTTCTCTCTCATGGGGCTTTGTTATGAAGGAGACCTCATCTGAGATCCCTGACTTCAATTGCTGCCATCTGTAGCTTCAGCGAAGAGCGACATGAGAACGCCCTTCCAAGACAAAATCTCTCTATAGCATATTTCTCTGAAATCCTCAGTGAAAGGGAATAAACAGTCCTTTCTGCCTAGGTAAGTCTCTCTTTCTCTCTCTGTGCCTCACTTCAGATTCACCACCTTACTATTTCCAAGCTTGTGTAAAAATTGCCACCTTCTCAAAATGTTGCTTGGAGGATTTCTAGGTAGAAAGAAAACTCTATCTGTCCTTCCTTCTGATTATCCATAGATGGTGGCAGGGACTCCCTTGCTTTTCATAGCTTCAGGCCAGGAGGTTTACAACCACACTGGCTAAAGAGTGTCTGCACTGTAATTCCTATATTATACCATGATATTTTTATTTTTACTCTTTGAAGAGCGCTTATGAAAATCACTGGAGAGTGCTTAAGGAGCAGATTAGCATTCATCTGGCATGCTTCCCCTGAAAATGACATTTATAATACCAGCTTTAACCCCTTGGTACTTTTAAACAGAAGTGACATTTAGCCACAAATCCTTTCTGCAACAGCCTGCATAAACAACATAACAGAGCTTGGAGGACTTCCACCTGGACTTTATCCCTGCCTCAGTCTAACAGGGACAGAAAAACTATGTAGGATCTCATGATGGAAAGATTGGGTTGTAACCAGAGACCTTGAAAATACACTATCAGAAGCCAGGAGGAGTGAAATGGCCAGGAGGTTTTTGGATCCTTTCCTGATTTACCATAGAAAGATTTCATTTCAAACTTCACAGAGAATGACAGTATTTTTTCATTTCATAGATGACGAGAAGAGCAGCCACTCTGGGAAGGTTTCCCGTACGGTGCTGGAAAGCAGTAGAGCCAGTGGCTTTCCCTAGGCTAATGGACATCTGTGCCCTCAGAGGGTTGGGAAATCTAAGTGCGACAGCAAAAGCATTTATGAAACCTTTCATTTATGCAAGTTTTATTTACTCAAAAAGGTTCATTTATGCAGAAATGCTGTAACAAAAGGTCTTTTGGCAGAATAAATTATTTTTTATTTACCCCATCTGTATGAAAAGGATGATGAAAATCCTGACCCCAGCTTGCCCACTTATTGGATACCCTTTTCAATTCTTTAAGTCAACAGTGCAACTGGATTTACCGCTGGAATTTTTGAGACAAATAAGGACATGCATTACAGAAGTGGCAACAACAGAACAGTTAGATCAATTTGCTCTCCAATTCCCACAGCACACACCAAGGGGACAGAACCATCATCCACTCCTCTTTTACTTCCAGGACACTTCTTGACAAAGACCTCTATTAAAATGCTTGCCTTGCATTCATCACTCAGTTCTTTGATGCTAGGTATATTTGAAATCAGACAATCCATGTCTATCCATGTCATGCTGGAGCTCTCTCAGAGCTTTTGTAGTAGGGGTTGCATATGTTTTGGAAAGAGTTATTGTACCCTTTTACGCATTTCTCGATCGGTCTGACCTTCCTTCTACTGTGCTTACCATACTTGCCAGAGATGCTGGGGGCATTTGCAACCTCTTTGTGACTTTATCACCTCCCTGTAGAAAAGCTTCCTCCTCCCTGTACTATTATTTTCAACAGTCAAAGTTTAATCATAATTTTAGGGTAGTTGCTATTTTCTTTCCAGATCAGAGTTCTTGGATCAAGTTTACATGAAAAAAAGAAAAAGAGATGCTTCATAGTTTCATGTACATAATTTTTTAGCTATCATGGCCATGCAGAAAATGCAAATATTCACTTCCCATGGGTTCAAAATCCAAAAGGAGTAAAGATTGTGTCAAGAGGGCCTGATAATTAATTTCTTATCACTGTTGCTTGGCAGTCCTGTAGTGAATCTGCCCATGGCCCAAGTTGCAAGTTCATTCAGGTCAGATTTCTGTAAGATTTCCAACTTGCCCTGACTGACAAATGACCCTCTTGGGAAAGAGTTGTCACTGGGAGCATTTGTATGCAAGGTGAGGGTAACTGAGCTCAGCATGCTCAGAAGGTCATACATGTTTATGGACATATTGCACTGCAGTGAATACTAAATCTAAAATTATGCCTCCATTTCAGGAAGGGGGTTTTTGAACATATATGGCTTCGGAACTTTAGTCAAATGCGCATTCCAGTAAGCACAAAGATTTCTTATTCAGATGAGGAACTACACATTCTTGTCTCCTTTTAAAGTGGAAAGAAAATACCTATTGAACAGAATATATTGCATTCACGTGGTCTAAATAAGTGCTGTGGGCAGTTCTTTGTAACCTCTTGATTTGTTCTTTTGAAGTGCTTTGCAGAGAGCAATCAATGAGATAAAAGATAAGGACAACAAATTCACCTTGAATAAGGCCCTTGAAAGGACAATAAAAAGTTCAACAAAACCTTTTTAATGGACTATGAATAAAAATTGATATACTGGTGGATGGTTGTATAGAAAAAGGTAACATCACTGTATAGCAATGTTATACTTCATATGTTGCTAGAAATACTTCACGATTTCTTGTTCCAGGACAGTCCTTTGATCACACAATAATTAAAATGTTAATTTAAAAGAAACACAGCATCTGCTCTGGACAAGATCTTCCAGATGGTCATTTTTAAAGTAGAAAGGGACTAGGGCTTCCTACTTCCATGTATATGTATACTGATACCTAGAGACACTTATATAGAGACACATATAAATGTATATACTTACAAAATCAGGAATTATGCCAAGAACCAAAATTATATACATCCCTTACAATATGTTCATCCTTCTGAAGTCAGTCCTTCCAAATTAGAATTGAGACACAGCAAGCTCAAGTATTGGTATTGTTGTTCTACCTGTTCTATAGATGAACCAAGGTTATCATACTGGGGAAAAAAAAAAAAAACAAAACAAACCCTAACATAAATGCATAGATGGAAGGAAGGTGAAGTCTGAAAAGAATACAATTAACTAAGAGAGGGCATCTCTGTTCATTGATATGACACTGAACGAAAACTGTAGATGTTAGAAGCTAGAAATCCTTAAATTCTGTCGTTAACCTATCCCTCCCTCCTTTTGCAAGGAATTGATTGTAAAACTATGCACATACTGCAAAACCACCTGAATTAATAAAAAAATCCAGTTTTCTGAAGATATCTGACTTGTACTATTCATATGACACTGTCAGATTAGGAATAAGGACAAAGGGAAGCAGCATGGTTTAAGTCAAAATCATAGAATCATAGAGGCATAGAATATCTCAAGTTGAAATGCACCCATAAGGATCATTGAGTCCAACTCCCTGCTCCTCGCAGGACTACCTAAAACTAAACCATATGACTAAGAGCGTTGTCCAGACACTCCTTGAGCTCTGACAGGCTTGGTGCCGTGACCACTTCCCTGGGGAGCCTGTTCTAGTGACTGACCACCCTCTCAGTGAAGAACTTTTTCCTATGTCCAGTCTGAACTTTTCCTGATGCAGCTTCATCCCATTTCTTCGTGTCCTGTCACTGGTCACCAGAGAGAGGAGATCAGCACTTCCCCCTTCGCTGCGCTCCTTGAGGGAGCTGTAGACTGCGATGAGGTCACCCCTCAGCCTTCTATTCTCCAAGCTGAACAAGCCAAGTGACCTCAGCTGCTCCTCGTAAGTCTTGCCCTCCAGGCCTTTCACCATCTTGGTTGCCCTCCTCTGGACACACTAGAATAGTTTGATGTCCTTCTTGTACTGAGGTGCTCAAAACTGAACACAGTACTCAAGGTGGGGCCACACCAGTGTGGTGCAGAGTGGGACAATGACCTCCCTTGACCAGCTAGCTATGCTGTGCTTGATGCACCACAGGACACAGTTGGCCCTTTTGGCTGCCAGGGCACACTGTTAACTCATATTCAACTTGCCATCAACCTAAACACCCAGATCTCTTTCTGTGGGGCTGCTGTCCAGCCTCTTGTTCCCGAATTTGTATGTATAACCAGGATTACCCCACCCCAGGTGGAGAATCCGGCACTTGCTCTTGTTAAATTTCATACAGTTGGTGATTGTCCAGCTCTCTAGTCTATCCAGACCTCTCTAGGCATCTCTACCCTCAAGGGAGTTCACAGCTGCTCCTAGTTTAGTATCATTGGCAAACTTACTTAATCTAGATTTGATTCCTATTTCTCTTTTAAATTACTCAGTAATTTAAATTACTCAGTAGCAAGATTAGAAGTTTCTCTAGCTATTCTTTCATGTTCATGGATGTCACTGATGTTTATCAAGATTTTTTTATCAGGAACTATGCATATATTAAAAATTACCATTGTTCAATAGCAGTAAGTCTGCAGAGTGAAATAGTTGTGAGGACTCAGCATCCACAGTGCATGTGTTTTGGAGGTTTTACATCAGACTACGGCTACTCTGTTCACATGAACTAGATGTCCATTAGAAGTTCAAGTGCACCAGGGCACCCCTGGAGTGCCCTTCCTGGTTTAATTTCAACTGAAAGAAATCCCGTTCATGTCCTCTGAGACCACTCTATGATGCCAGTCTATGCATGATAATCAATACTTTCACTTTAGAATCACATTCCTGACCAAAATGACAATGTTGATGTAGATGCACCCTGGATCTGCTTACAGACTTATTTACATTGATTAAGGGCAACTGTGCTGATTGTCTCAATTATCTTCATTTACACAATGAACTATGTCAAGGGAGATTCATTCTCCTGCATCTAGTGATGATGCACTGAGGAACTGGAAAACCTCCTTCTTTCTGTGGTGATAATTTGCATTATTGCTATAACTAAGAGCCATGACCGTGTAGCAGGCCTGCATTCTGATAGAAATTGTGCAAACCCAGAACAAAAAGCTGTCTTCTTCCCCAAAGGCAATTGAGAGTAGATGAAAACAAGCAATTGAGGCAGAAGAAGGAGACAATATTGATCAGCAGGACAGACCTTAGTCTCAGCACAATGGCAGGTTAACCATTGTCATGCCTTTTTGTATAATTTACAAGAGCAATGGAAAGGAGAAAAATGAAATTGTATTGTGCATTCTTATCAGGAGTTCATGTTAGTAATGAAGGGAGCCATTGCAGGTTCTCTTTTAAATAGTCAATAAATTAGTAAAACAAGTCACGTTTCATAATCTTTCCGCCCTCAGATGCCACCTTTTGCAGACTCTAACCACCACTTGACTTTACTCACCTTTCATTAGGTCTCATACTAACTATGGTTAATAGGTTTTGGTAGGGGGGAGGTTGTGCAAGAAATTAAGGTGATGACGCAAGTCAGAGAAGCTCTATAAATCTATTTTCTAATATTTGAAATGCTTCCAGTACTTTATAGAGCAAAAGTAGATGCAGATTTGGATCATCTGTTTTAGTCAATGCATTATAAACAATTCCGGTTAATTTAAACTACTTAAAGTTAAATTAAATTGATTATTCAGTATAGTCATGCTTTAAAACACATCATTGTATCCGGCTTTTATGCAAGAGCAGTAGAAGTTTCTTATTCTTAAGGGTTTACAGTCTTGTTAGCAGTGAGAAGGAAGAAGGAGGCAACAGGCTTCACAAGCTCTTACCACAAAGACAGGAACAGTTAGTAGATGTGATATTTGCTAATAGAGCTAAGTTTTGATGAATTAAAATTATTAAGAAACTAAAGTCACACAAAATAAGATCCAGAACTCTGGATCTGTGATGATCTACCTCTTTTGTGAGCAGCCCTTTAGTCAACTGGCTTCACAAATTACACTGCACAACTGAGTCTACAGTTTTAATTTCATACACAGAAATTCCTTCCATCCACTTCTCCGAGGGTGAAAATCCATACCTTCATTAAACATAAGAACTGTATTTCTTCATTTGAACACAAGAAATCTGGAAGATGCCCAATTCTTGGAGTCTGGGGCAAGGCCCTAGAGGACGTATCAGTATGAAAGCTTTCTGCCAATCATCCTATGGCCTTTGTGTAGTGCCTTGGGTTCCTCTCAATAAAAAACAAACAAACAAAAAAAAAAGCTGAAGCAAACGAAAAAAAGGCAATGCTTTCCTGGGGTGGGAGAGGAAAAGAAATGGTGTCATTTAATGGTAATTTCCACTTTCCACCTATGTTGTCTGAAATTACAGTGAGATATTGAACACAAGGAAAAATTGCACAGCGTCTTATGTGACTCTCAAATGTGTTGCTCAGAAAGCACACTATGTATCCCAGAAGAGTATCATTTGCCTAGCTTTGCCTAGTGTTTGCACTGACAGAACACATCAGTGACCTGCATTTTCTAGAAAACAGTTTTAGGAGCATTTTGTATTTTTCACATATTTAAGTAAAACTTCAGAGGTGAACGTCATCATCAAGTAAAAAACTGTTGCAAAACTTCAAGTTCTCTCTTTTAAATTGTATTTCAGAAAAAAAATTACATCACTTAAATACTAATAGTTTGCAATTAACTGCTCAAAACAGTAACTTTAATTTATCTGTTACAGTCTCATAGTATTCATACAACAAAGACTTTGATCAGCAGTATTTTTGCTGTAGATTGATTCTGTGCATATGTACAAATATGTTTGGGTGTGCATATAAGTAGATGATAGTGTAATTATACACTCCCAGTGTGATTTCTGTAGGTTATCAGTAATTCCAACTATTTATGACATAATTAGTCATTCCCATAACTTGTTGTCTGCAGGGGTGGTGTTTGCTCTGGGCTGACTAATGCACTTGTGTTCCCAGAACACCCCTTCACTTAAACGCCCTCATCTGCACCAGTGCCAGCACTTTATGAATGCCCCAAGAAATGCTCCTGCACCCATGTGTCATTTTAGTTAGATTCAAAGAACCCTTTGGGGAAGGACATCTGGGATTTTTGCTGGGGACTTGCTTTGTTCATGACCCTGCCAGACACCATGACATTTTTGCATAGCCAGACTGTTTACACTGAACACTGTATTTAAGGAACCAATCAATGTGCTTTTTCCAATCTATATGGATATTTGACACTGTTTATTCACCAGATATTTATAATATGTACTTTGACAGCATTTTCCTCCCACTTTCTTTTTCCAGCTGAAGAAAATAAACCTCTTGTAACTATTCTTTATGAGTCTTCAAAACATTGGAAAACTAGCCACAAGGGAAGTAAGTGTTTTTGAATTGTCTATCATTTACATTGACTTTTTAAAAGGTTTTTTGGTTTGTTTGTTTGTTTTGTTTTACTTAATAATACTTTCTCTCTTTTCTAAACAAAATTTTCTTCCAAAGTCTCTGGGTTTTTTTACACTGTGCATTTCCTGATAAACTCATTGCTTTCTCAGCAGACTATGAAACTTTTACACTGTAGATTGAACCTCAGATTGGAACATTGTAAAAAATTTTGAAACTCAATAGCTTAAAAATGCTGATTTTCCACATGTGCTGACAAGTGCTGCCTATTTGCATATGTTCGGAGCCTTATGCCTGCATTTTAAGATTACTTTGCACAATGGCAGTGTTGAAAAAGGACTTTTTTGTAAAAGGAAATCAATCTTCCATTTTAGGGCCAGCTGGAATGAAGATGATCATTTAACACGACTATAGAAAAAATCGTAGACTTCAGTTATGCAATCTCTGAATTGGACCTGCTGCTCCTAATTAAACTAGAGCATTTCTTTATAGACAGGTGTTGAATCATAAAGATTTCAAATGAAATTTACATCCTTTGGGAAGATTTACCAACGTTGGTTTACTCTCATTGTAAAATCACTGTCATTGTTAAAATGCACATTATATTTTCAGTTTAAACTTTGCTGACTTCATACTAATTCCTCTCAAGAGAGCAATCTTAGCCAAGTGAGAAGGAAACTGGAACAATTAGAGCATGACAACAAATATTCACTAATACATCGTCCAATGAAGGGATTCAGCAGCAGGTTCAGACCACTAAGTTTACGTGTTTTAGGCTAACGAGATTCAATGGATGCTGTCTCATCTGCCACTACCAAGAAGTAAGTACCCTTAAAGCAGCTGTTGGCTGCTAACAGATCTCTCCTTAGCCTCATCTTCACCTGACTAGACATGGGCAGCTCCCCCAGCCTGGTAGGTCGCGTTCCAGTAGACTGCATCTCCCAGATCAACCTCACTTTCCTGGACTCTTCCTTTTTGCTCCAAGTCACTCCTGAACTGGAGTCACCACAAAGTGGAACCAGGTGTGACTTCACCAACATTTTGTGGCATACAATAACTTCTCCTGCCTTACCTGCCATGATCTTCCTAATAAATCCCAATATGTAGTTTGACTTATTTGTGGTGAAAGCATACTGTTGGCTCATGCTGAGCTTCGTTGTAACCTCCAGGTGCTTTTCAGCAGGGTGCTACCTATCCAGTCAGTTCCTAATGTATGCAGCTATTCCTCCACAGGTGAAAAACTTCATACTTCTCCCTCTTGAACTTTACAGCCCACTCCTCAAGTTTCTCAAGGAACCTCTGAATTGAAGCCCTACTCTCTGGTGTGCTAGCCACCCTCTGTAATCTGCTGAGGGATATTCTGTCTCATCATCCCAGCCATTTATGAAGCTATTGAACAACAGTTCAGACCATTGGGATGCTCCACTTGTTAGCAACTTCTGAAGAGATGTGAAGTCATGGATGAATATCCTTTGAGTCCACCTGTTTACACAATTTTAAACCCATCTATCAGTCCAGCCACTTCCTCAGCTTCCAAACGGGAATACAGTGGGGATGGAGGTGTCAAAAGCACTACTGAAGTCTAGTCTTCCCTTGTCCATTTTGTAGTCCTCAAGGGACTTCCTCCAGTCTCAATGATTTTGCATAGATTATAGTCAGAGGTTGTACAATCATGTCAGCCAGTGCATTCAGCACCCTTGGGGAATCCCCTACAGCCCCTTGGATTTCAATACAGCTTCTCTACATGGTCCCTAATCTGCTGTTCCTCAGTTGTTGGCTCTGTCCCTCTTTTCCACCTTCTCCTGGTATATATAGGGATCTGGGAAAACTGAATTTGTCTGCCTGAAATACATTTGATTGGAAAAGTTGTGATCAGCACTAGTAAGCACCACCATTTTTTTCTCCTGCTAAAAGCATTTTTCCCTTGTCAACCCAAAAGGTATATCAAACAAACAGTGATTGCACTTGCAGCTTAATAGTCTTGTAAACAATATAACTCAAGTAGATGATCCAAGTTGCCATCATTTGGTAGATTCAAATCAAACAAATTATACAGTTTGTCCTTTGCAGAATGATCTTACTGGTTAATATACTGTGTTAGGTACTATAGTGTACTATATTTAAGGACTACAAGTTTCCTTTTTTTTTCCCCAGGGTGTTAGTGAATACAGATGATACCTCTTGGTCTACAGATGTGGCAGATAAGGTATTCACAAAGAGCTTCAGCAAGTGAAGAGTTTTCTAGAAAGGGCTAGGACACAGTTTTATATATATACATATATATAATTTTTGTTTCCTGCCAATATTTCTGCATTTAAAAACAACAGGAACAAAATTTTCAAATGCTTGGGTATTGCTTACCTTGCTTCATGAGATTAAGAAAATCTGCCCCATTCTTAAATAGAAAAATGGATATTTAATATATGCTTGTATGACAACAGTGTCTAAGGGAACCAGTGAACTACTCAGTACCTGGGTACCATTTTGTTAAGTATGGACTACACAGAAAATCAAAAAGATTGTCCTTGAGATGAAGACTGTGCAGTCTGCAGGAAAAATTCAGATTCCCAAACATGGTCCTCTAGTGCCATCCCCCCAGTGACACCCCAACATACCTGCCAGGCCTCCAGCTGCTGCTCCAGAAGAGTGCAGGTCTCCCATAGTTTCTGTCTCAGCCGGACACGTGCCCTAGTGTATCCTTGATGGTGTTAACACCTACGTTTATGCTCCTGCCTCCTACATTACATACAGCACAGGACTAAGATACACAGCAGAATTCAGCTCAAACATAAACCATCTAATTTTATGTTATATGCCAGGGCAGTAACAATCCCAGCTCCTGTTACAGTCTGCAGAGATCTAGACAACACATTTAACAAAATTAGGCAGCCATTCAGCTCAGCCTATTAGATAAAAGGGCCTCACTCCAGTTGCCCACCAGTAAGATCCTGCTGACTTTTGAGACACCCTTGGGATAGCCACCACAGGGCTTGCAGAGAGGACACAGCCTGTCGTAGCTCTGGGCCTCTCTGGAGAGGCAGCTGGAGGCCATGTCAAAGCATCCACAATACCTGAAAAAACCACTGAAAAACAACTTTTAGGTAACTGTGTCCTTCCCATCATAAGTAAAGCTTGTGAAATACTTCCTTGAGTTAATTTTTTCTGAGTAGGTAGGGATATTTTTAAATATTTCTCTTTTATTATTGTCATTCTCATTCATTTGATTGGTGCATTATACTTCCATTATATGATTTTATGCTATATTGAATTCTAGCTCACCATCAACTCAGTTATTCATGAACTCCTACACACAGAAGAACTAATATTAGTAAATCATTCAGAAGTAATAAAGGAATTTGTCAGATTTTGCTAAGCTATTCATGCCACCGCAAAAAGATGAACATTTATTACTTTTGTAAGGGAGGCATTATGTTAAGTATTGATTAAAAAATAATTGTTGAAATTTTTTTTTAAAGTAAGAAATCTTAAATCTAGTCTGGGTCCAATTATTACTATGTAGAACAGATCTAACAGGTGAAATATGCTTTCAAATATTTTATTACTATTTCTTTAGTTACATATTTAGTTGAAACCAAAATACAATTGTTATTTTTGGAGTAGAAATTTGTTTATGAAAGTTATTTCATCTAAACTCAGTGAATATAAAGAGGTCTAACTGATCTGGTATCTTGTGAGCAGCTGACAGAGTCATTGCCAAAGCCATACAGAAAGCCTATTGTGAAAGGCAGCTTTCTTCTTTTGACCTTTATACCCCTCTATATGACATTTTCAGCTTTGCCTTTAACTAACATACTGCACGGTATAATAAAAATAATCAGTTCAAGACACAAGATGACTGCAGGCCATTCCACAAAAGTTTAATGACATTATTTTTCAGGGTGGCTGAGATAATGATCACAATAAAAATTCACCCTTTTTATTGGAAAAGCCAAGATATAATTATAACAACATCTATTACAGGATTTTTATATTGCTTTTCACTTACAGAGATTTGTGTTTTATTAGTTGCAGTACGTTAGTTCTTTGTATATCTACAAAGATGTGGCTTGAGCCCCAATTCAGCTGGATTTTATTAGCAATTAAACTGGTTTTCAGACTACATATGCAGTCTGCAAAATTTGCTGAAGTGAAAATGTTCCTCATCAACTTTGCTTTGAATAAAAGTCTTCTAATCAGTAATTTTGTTTACATGTTTCAAAATATAAATTTCAAGACAAAGTCATATTAAAACTTAAACTACACTTTGCTTTAATAGTGGTGTTTCCTTGCTTTTCCTGAGAAGTACCAATAAAGGCTGATTTTAAACAATGTTGTGTAAATACTTTTCAGTATTGCTTATGGCTTTTAACTCCTTTACAAAACAGCTCTTAAACTTTCAACTTGACACAGGAAAACATAAACTACTTGGCTTGTGTACTTCCTATCTAATTTCCTAAAATTGCTGTTTTAATTTGTGTTCCCAAAATAAGATTTCCCACTGAAGTGTTGAGCTCTATCTATATGTAAATTGAACGATCTTTCAAAGACAGGGAAAAGGAAGCGCTATTAAACATGAAACTTCGTTTCTGTACAAAATTAAGCACTATGACTTTCTACAATAATAAATTATGACCATAGAAATTCATTAAGAAAGAACATGATGCTGTTAAACTGTTTGTCAGCAGTAAATAGGTTACCTTATATTTAATGGAGTCATAAACATGGAAAAAACTTATCTTCATTATCTTCTTTGCTTGTTTTTACAGAAAATACCATGTAAAAATACCATACCTACTTTAATTCTCCCGATTTAATCTCTTGTGTCAATAACTGATTCAAGTTATTGCATGCAATTTGAAATAGTACATAGCTAATGTCAATGGCTGTTAAGAAGCACCCTCACTGGATCAAATACACCTATTATGTATAAATACTGGATGTTTCTCTAGCAAAAATGTCCTAGCAATATTCAGGGGGGAAAAAAAAAAAGCATAGATACATCATATCACAGAAGCCCAAATGGTATAAGGTACAGTTAGAAGGAAACATGTTTATGGTTTAATATTGCAGCAACATTAAGCTTTCCAATAACACAAGTTTTCTGAAAAAATATAGCTATAACTTGTCTTTCTAGTGCCTGATCATGCAAAAAATTAGTATGCAGGTTCTTCTCTGTGAAATAATCTAATTTTGGATACAGATTTGCTATTATTTCCCCTATGTCAAAGAATATACATGTCTAAAGGAAAAACAGAGGCAATATGACAGGCAACGTCATGAGACCATATGGTCTGTGCAAACTACGAAAGTCAAACTGAGATTTGTTCCAGTAATTTAGGCTAAAAACAAGCTATGTACTAAGTTTTCCAGCTATTTTCAAAATTATATCAGATTTCAGTAAATGGAATTATTTTCTGAATAGAGCGATCAATCTGACTCCACCATGAAAGTTTGCGTAGGTGTGCAGGGAACGATGTACTCTACCCTAATATATGTTGGGGCAACTTCTTTTCTCAGTTCTGGAGTCAATGAAGCTCTATTGTACTTTCCCTGGCATATTTCATTTGTCCCTTAACGAGGTTCAGATTTTTTGAACAAAAGTAAACTTGTACATTCTTTGTAGCCTGAGACATCTTTTTCCAGGGATTAATTGGGTGGGATTCACTGGATCTAATGTAGATGTCTCTAATGTAAACCTCTGTGTCTGAGCTGCATAGGAGGTAAATGGGCTTCTAGAGGACGGCTTATCTCATGCTAAGATAGGTATTTAAATAGATCATATGAATTGCAGAAAGGCTTAGGTGTGCAGAGAAGTGCCTTCCTCTCTTGGTTAATCATAAAGACAACCTAGATGATAGCTCACCTTTAAACATTGTACATGCTTATTATACAAGAGAGATGAGATGAATTGCATCCATAGCTCCTGGCACCTTAGTATAATCATGAATGGAGTTCTTAAACTGAGCTCTTTCAATATGTTTACTGTGTATTTGGCCTATATATAAACATGTTGCATTGCATACAAAACTAGACTCCATTTTAAGGCCAGGCAGTAATGTCCCTCTTCTGTCCCATAAGACCTCTTTAGCCTATCGACTGCAACTGTATAGTCAGTCTTCTGTATAATACGTATTCCTGGAGTTTCTGCACACCAGTTGTATACCTATGCTCAGATAAGTTCTCCCTCTGTGGGTCTTGAAGCACTGTCAAATACAGCTATTTCTCTCAGTTGACTATAAAAGGAATTAGGTACTTACCTTTGGCAGACCAACTCATTAGGAGTGGGACCCCCATCATGGTCAGTGCAGAAATAAATACACCAAGTAAATGATTCACATCATCTGTTCTTGCTGTCTGATTTAGGATGAGATGGATTGTTCTACAGAACTACCTATTTCTCTCCATTGCCAATAAAGGAGTAAAGAATGAGCAGGCCAGACTAAAAAAATCTACATTTTAAACATCTAGAATTAAGTGGGACAAATCCAAGAATACTAAGATTTGGCAAAATTCTTAAATTAGGTAAATTAAATCCCAGCCTTAATATGCAATTGAGCACCCAAAAATTACTGGAGTATGAAAGTGTTACTAAAATGTAAACCTCTGTCTAAGGACAAGATCGTAGGTATATGTCCAGCTATCACACCTTCTTACTCCAAGTGTGGTATTATTAACTTTTTTCTTGCAAAAACCAGGAAGAATTAAAGTTTGCCCATTATTCTCCATAGAAAAACTCTGTGTGGAAATAATGAATTGTGCATTATAGTCCAGAGAACAGACATTTCATACTTCATATTTAAATAATAGGATCACTGTGGATCATTTGAAATAATACCGATAATAAATAACACTATGAATTCTTCTTATGAAACAGACCGTGCAGTTTCTGGTTTTGCTCTTATCAAAACTAAGGCGCATCCTTGATATGACTCCATTGGCTCCATTCATCCATTTTGAGTGCCCGTTAATGCCATTTAGCAGTGGAAGCAAAATGGTGCAACGGCTACTATATATCTGATAGACTTCACACAAGCCACCAGATGCTGGCCAATGGATCAAAATATGTTGCTCCATTTGCTAGATGAAAGACAATTAAAACACAAGTCCATACACATTTACATATATACACAAATTAATGGCACTATTTTAAAAGTGCAGGACTCAGAAATTGAAAGATATATTGTAAAATATCAGAAAATTAAACTTGTTTTTAAGAGTACATCTGTAAGATGTGGGAGAAGATTTCTAGTGGAGTTCACTAAAAATGGTCTTGGGACATATGTTGCAAGTGGGATCACTTACAGTGAAACAAACACTAAATAATGCTCATTCTTTGGATTTTTTGCTCTGGCTCAATAGAAGGACAGTGCTAGCAAAAATTGTAATTGCACAGATTTGTGTGGAATTGTCAAAAGATAAAAGAATCAAAATATCTGAGAAGAATTAGGTGGCAGCAAAGAGAAAATGCAGTTAAAAGAGACGCAAGATACAAAATTAATAAATTTATCTGCAAATTAGTTGAGGGTGCAACTGATCTCACCAAATATAGACATCCACAGTGTATCTATATCAGATCTCAACTACTAAGCTCCCTTAGAGAGCTGGAGAAGCAGAGAGAAATAAGCATTTCTGGAGCAAATCTGTCTTGTCTTAAAGTAGACATCCAAAATAGGTCAAAGGAACCATTCCCTGAAAGGGTGATTAGCTCAGATACAGGCATCCGCATTGTTGATATCTAATGTTAAGCAAGATGAATTGAACCTTTCAGTATTTCTTTAAACCTTACTTAGGATCAAAAGGGTTGGTAAAGAATAATATTCTCTTTCTGAATGCTATGCCTCTTTTACGCTATGACCTATTCCCTTGGGTCCTGGTGTGCTTTATCTGGCAGTGAAGAGAATATTTGAACTTATGAACCTACATTTTTTGGAAGAGTGGTCATTTTTTGGTTTTATTTGGGTTTGGGGTTTTGCTTTGTTTGGATTTGGGGGAGATTGAAAGGGGTTTTTGCTTTTCGTGGAAGGTTTAAAAAAAATAACAGTTTCATAATGTGTAGCTATCAGTGTCACAATTAATCTGGAGTGAACAGATGGGCATTCAAATTCACATAACGGATGTTATGTGGATCAGTGCTCATATAATTAGTTGTGTATCAGTGACAGGACATTAGGTCACTGGGTGATTTTGCTCTCCGCCAGATGATTTGCCTGCATTCAGAATAAGCATCAATCAAAAAAACACACATCATATTCTGCTAAAAGATATAGACCGAGTCCAAGGGTCGTCAGCTAACCTTTGAGTTGCAGCAATAATACTACTTTTTTGGTCTCAAACAGCAGTAGCAGAGAAATGAGATGTTAGGTCTGCGAGGTTTTGGATGCTGATATACGGCTGGTACAGAAGACTCCCTTTATCAGGGACACCAGTGACGTCTTTGCAAACACTAATTATAGGAACTCTGCTCTTCTCACCTCGGATGTCTGTCATCATCTTTTCTCACATATGTGATAACTGTAAGAAACACATCACAGAGAGTGGTGGTTTCCCCTAGTATTGAACATCGAGCTCTATGAGAATAAAGGAAAACTGACTGTTGTGAACTTTTCTTCTTCCCTTTCGCAAGGTTCTTCTTGAGCTACTCTTTTCATTCTGATAAAAAAAAAAATCAGCAAATATATTTCCCACAACCTCTTCTGGTCTCCCTTTCTTTATTAAAAAACATTCAATTTGAGTTAATGTTACTAGTGCAATTGCTGGGCAAATTCTTGCTTAGAGGAAGGACATTAGGTTCGGTTATCTCGCTCTGGCAATAGGCCTTGGGAATGTCAGAATCCAGGTCAGTATTATCCAGATGAGTCCACAAACATTAGCAGCATTTTCTAAATAGACATGTCCCAGGTCTCCAGCCTTACCACAGAAGAAAGGAAGTCAGACAGGAGGCAGATAGAGGAATGACATGAGCTTTAAGCAAGGAAAGATGACCCAGTGCATGTCCTGGAAAGCAGAAGCTCTGTCTTGTGGATTGGCAGGTACTCTGCTCCTCCATTAAGGCCAGCAAGAAATGAATGCACTGTTGTGGAAACCCAGTAGGTGAGCATGTGTCCAAAGTCCAGTGTTCATCCAAATTGACTTTTCTTCTTCTGACCATTCTTTCATCAGTGGATAAATTCCCACCTTCTACCTTCACCCAGGCTGGGCCAACTGTTGCCTGAAAGTTGAATTTTGCCCAGATAAATTTTATGAATGGTCAAATTCAATTCAAAAGATGGGCACTGATTTTCAGTAGGCTTAGGGTTTCTTCTAACTATGGCTACCAAATCACTAAACTAGCCGGGAGAGGTAAGATTCAGCCCCTTAAAACTTAGTTTGAGTGTAGGTATTTGCAAATATGACATTAACACTGCAATTTCAATATTGTGGAATTGACAAGCCAAATATCTTCACAAAAAGTGAAGTACAAAGCCTAGGAAACAGACCCCTGCTCTCTTCTCAGGGATTCTTGGGAACATTTACTCAATATATAAATGTCTACTCTGCGCGTTTCCTGTCACCGTGCAGACTGTAGCTGTCTCATGCTGTCCTTTTCTTCCACCGGCTACAGTTCTTCCAAAGACTCTCAGAGTTTGCAGCATCATATTTAAAGGTGAATGACTTCTTAGCAAACCTTCATCTGTTTGCAGCCCTGGGCTTTCAGTACCTCTTTACTTGTCTTGCAGGTTTGAAAGCTCAGAGTAGCATCTAGCTTGTAATGTTAGTACCCAGAAGTAGCTCAAATAATGTGCAGCTATTTCAGATACTTCTACTGAAAACTCTTAGTTACTAGGTGGTCTTTATACAAAATGCTTCTCTTCATGCTTATTAGAAGTAATATACTCTGTCAATAAGGGGCCCTTTAGAAAGTCCACACATTCTCTCACATTATGCACTGCCGTAACAGCATGCCTGTTCTTGCAGAACAACTCTGTCAGAGATAAAATCCTTGGTTTTATTTTGACGTTCTTCTGCCATCAAGCTGCATAATCTCTATCTTATTGATGATAAAGCTAAATAAAATAAAATAGAACATAATTTGACTTTTGTTGCTTTGTGTTAAGTTTCTAGTGGTACCAAATTTGATGAGACGCTCCATCTACTCCCTGTGGGGTTATCCAGTCATTGCGGGGATCCAGTGACTGCTGGGTTATCAAACCACATGTTTGACAAAGGATTAAATTTTGGTATTGTTTTTATATCTTATTGACTTTGGTTTAAAATTAGTCAACACTTGAAAATGGTATATGGAAACACTAAAGAGTCACAGAAAGTTCAAATTCTTCTCAAACTGAAAACCAGGACTTAAGGACAAAACTGTTCCCTTCATCTAATAAAGCTGCTCACTTTCACTTCCAAACCAGCCTCGACCCTGCAGGACCCAAGCTCCATATCTACAGAAAGACACATTTCTTTACAAACACTGAGTGGGAATCTCTGCAGCAGTCACTGGTCTAGATGTCCAAAGGTTTAAAGCAGATAATGTCTACTGAATTCAGTGGGATGTTGACACTTCAAATACTCACAATATCCAGCCTTCTTTCTTCTTATCCTCACTATCCAAGATTTCAATTGTATACCTGTAAAAATTTGCTAATCCACAGATCAGATTAGGAGACTAGAGCTCTGAAAGGATAACACCTTCTCAAACTTTGGTCTTTAAGATTACTCTTTTTCATGAGCCTGGACCTGATAACTGTGTGTTCTGACCAAGAAGTGACAAATTAACACACTGTAAATAAAGCATACAGGCTAAGCTGGGAATGAATAAAAGCTTCCTGTGCGTGACAGCCAACAAATCTGAAGAAGCAGAGGTCTTAACACAACAGATAACTTTCTTGCTATCACATTCTGAATATGATTTCTCTTTTAAATCAAGAAGTAAAGCTTAAGCAGAGATAGGTGGAGATGGAAAGGATAGAGCTGAACAATGAAAGAATTGCAAGTATGGACCAAGGTCTCCTTTTTTTCTAGCAAAATGAAAATGGAAAGACAAGAATATTTTTTAGTATTTTTCTTTATTGCAAGGCGTGTAACTTCCATCTCAAAGTGAGCCTGAGTTTTTCTGAGATTCAGAGAGGAAAAAATAAGCTAAAATATTTTGTGGACTTTGGATCAGATATTTGGCTGCTTTCCACTCCTGAGAAAGCCTTAGCTTGTCAGAATGAAATCTCCTGATCCCTGTGAGGTCTGCTGCTTTGTCTGCACAGGGAAGCAAGCGTGCTGCTTACACATCCAAATGTATTACTTGGATCTCTGTTCTGATTCCTGTTACAGCTTGTCAGAAACAGACCCCTAAAGCAGAAAGCAAGGATAGGCTGGACAAGTGCAATTTAGTAAATGTTTGATGAGAACTGTTGTTTGACAATTTTTCTGCTATTACAAGTATAACATTATCCCTTGAAAGCAAGAAGAAACTCACAGAAAAATACTATTACATATAATGTCACATACAGTCTGAGTTATGCTTCCCAGGAGTATTCTTGAGTGTGTGCAATTTATGCTCATGGCTGTATTTAAAGTGTTCAGCAGAGCTACCTGCAGTGCAAAGCTCTCCTTATTCACTTGCCAGCTTATGCGGCTCTGTAAGTAATAACACCATGGTCCCTAAGGACATTGAGACTCTCTAGTCTAGTATTTTTCAGGAGCTTCACCTCAGAGAGGGGTCTAAAGAATATCAACAGCTGTCTGAGAGAAGGAAATTGGTGGCTGTTTAAGAACTGCTATGGGCAAAGAGGAAAGCTACTGGCCTTTTCAGACATCTAGTCTGCATGTCTTATGTTGGTCAAGACATCTTTGTCTCTTTCATCAAATTTTGTGCATCTTCCCATGTAATAGTTGTGGATGCCTCCCATGCCTAGCAGAATGAGGCCGAATGGTTCAACATTACCTGCAGGAGCACTGGGGAAACTGCAAACTAGGCAGAAAAGGGTGCCGTGTTGTGAAGGCAATGTGCTTCAAAGTTTGTTTGAGAATTTTCATCCATGAGCGGAGCAGGACAGAGTGTAACAATTTACTCCCATTCCCTAGGAGACTACTCAGTATAAAGTAATAAAATAAAATCCCTGGCTGGTGTAAGACCACCTTCTATAAATGGGTATTTTCTGGGTTCACCCTCTGCCTTTCATGAAGTGTTACTGCTCATTAGTCCATTCCATGTCCCCCTGTCCAAGGGGCTGTTCCCCTGCCATCTCCTGACACAATTGCTCATACTCCTGCTGCCTCATGGAGTGCTGGCAGGAGGATGCCAAGAGCTTTATGTTTCTAGCCCAGATCTTTTTCACAGACTACATCTACTAGAAGATTTGAAATGGCAACAATCAGTCAAAGGGGAAGAAGGGTAAAGGAAGCAGAAAACTCTTGCACCCTTCATCTGCAACCAGAGGGGCTTGTCTGATCACAAAAAACATGCCCCATGAGCATTACATAGATAAATTGATCTTGAAGTAAGAAAAATTGTCAATTTGTTTAACTTTGTCAGTTTTCTTCTACAGATTGGTTATTACTGATTTTCTGCTTCAGCTACATGCAAAATTAATTGGAAAAGTTGGCATACGCTTCCCAGTGTGACTTCTGAGACTTTTCCTGGTGGGAATTAAACCACCTGTCAAAATAACTTTGTGATTTGTGACTGTGATTGTGCTGGTAACCATTGGATACCTGTGCAAATGGGTCCTGAAGAGAGATCAAGACCACACACACGCAGCTGTGTGTACCACACGCATTAGCTGCCCCAAAGCTTTTCTTAGGCTGTGTCACACCTACACAAGCTCCATCATCGCTCAGGTGAAATGCTGCTAACCGGCAATGCCATGCCATGCCATGCTAAGATTATCAGAATATTATTTTAAAAAACAAAATGTTTCCAGTGGAGCCCAACACCCAAACTTTCCCAAACTGATAGTTTTCTTAGATTTTGAGGGACACACAAACAAAAAAATTATTTTTACTTCCATATCACACTCTCTCAGTTTGCTCAGACACTTCATGATCATTCATTCTGTATTTTTGTCACTGTATTTGTTGTGTTAAAATAATGTTTTCAGAGATGAATATTAACCAAAACACATATGTTACGTGTGTGTTTTCAACACAGTGGCTAACACTGCATGCAAAAGGGTCATGATACTAGATGACTCCAGTAATAATGGTGTGTAGTGCAATTTGTTGACAGGTGACATTTCTGCAACCTTTCTTGCACTGGCATATTGTCCCCTGCCCTGTGCCGTAATGTTCTCTGTGCTGCAATTCATCACTCAAACAGGTCAATGCGGCTCCTGACATTTGGAGCTACCTTCCTTTATCCCACAGGTTCATTGATTTGTTAGCTCTCTTCTAACCTCAGAAAACCATCCTTCCCTCTTCTCTACATCTTCATTTCCCTCCCTTACATTCTGTTCCTCCTTTTATATTTTAATTTCATAATATGCTTAGTAATACTTTTTACATGAAAGGCAATAAAAGAAAGAATAAATAAATACTCTTTTGTATTGATTCTATTTTTAATTTTTCATTAGCCCGTCAGTTTTGTTCCGCTGATAGACACCAATGCTATTATGTTATCCTGTGTACAACCTACGCCAGATAGTGTATAGTGTTTTAAAAATATTAAGAGTGGAAAATTAGTCCTCACCTGGTTCATATCATCAGGTAATCAGTATAAACTCAGCACCTGACACAAGGCAGAATTAGAGATAGTCAGGTCAAACTGTGTAGATAATGCTCCCAAAGAACAAGGTTTTTTTAGGAAAAAGTAGTCTGTGAAAGATCGGAAATAGGTGGGTTATGAGATGGAGTTCTGGGGTTAGCTTGTATTAACCTTACTTACATAATTCACACAGATGCTGAATCACAGGTAACCTGCTATTATGCACCTAAAAATATAGCAATTTATTAAATCTGGTTACTCAGAAGACACTGCAAAGATAGCACTGGAAATAATTAAGGCCTGATGTCATGAGAGTTTGAGCAGAGATTGTTGAAAATTTTCCATCAGATTACAGGTCTTTTCCAACCAACCTTTTCAAGAAAAGAAAAAAAAATATTTTTTTATTTTAAAAATGAAAAATGTGATGAAAATTGAATGAGGTTAGCTGTAACGTTGTTATGGTACCTCTGTGCAGTTTAGCTCAGGCCCATTCCCTCCCCATACCCTGGCTGGGCAGGGGCAGTGAAGCTGCCACCACATGCAGTTTCTGCATCCCACCAGGGCTGGTCAGGGCACAACTTAGTGCACCTTGAAATAAATAACTCCTGAAGAGGTCAACAATGACAGCTACAACCTCTCTGAAACATCACAGCAACATTTCAGAAAGCAGATATTTAAAGTTTGAGGACAGGAAAAGGAGATTCCCTCAGCAAGCCTTAATGGGAAACTGAGACACAGGAAAAAACATTTAAGCATTTTCTTAAACTGCTCTCACACTGGTTGTGCTCAGCTTTTCCTAAAGATGGTAGAAGCTCACTATTCAGCTCTCCTTGCAGGAAGTGCCCCAAATACTGGTAGGTATTAGGTCTTCAACACTGTGATGAATTTCTAGCCTCTGCACATACAGGGTTGTACATCAGTCTGGGCATCATCTAGGCATGTGGAGTGAACACTGCAACAAGTTGTGATTGTTCACTACCTGGCATTTTTTCTACCCAATTAACCACATATTCAAATGCATGCTGCCCACCATATTCAAAGATTTTATAACACACAGAAAGACACTCCTCTCAGTTTCAGATGAACTCATCTTCACACTCAGACTATAAACCTGTAATGGTTGATATATTTTTCCTGTGAATGATAATAGCATGAAGGATTAAATATAGAATTTAATCCTTCCAACAAAGCCAGTAACATTTTTACCTTTAGATTCAGTAACAATGGAAGGAGAACTACATCTCACAAGCACACTTCGCATTTTGATGTATGTGAGCAGAGAATGAGAATTAATGGGCCATAACATAGTGCTCGTTCCAAAGATCCTTCCAAATAACTAATCCCTGATTCTTCTAATGGCAACCTGCTTAAATGCTGCCCCAATACAAGGCAGCAAGCGATGAGGTTGAAGTTGCTAGCATAAAGAAATGTGCCAAGGAACAAACATTTCAATGAGACAAGTGCCTTCTTCAAGTCCTGGCCTCAGAAAGGGAGCAGCAAGCCTCATGTACCCTCACCTCCTTGGTACAGTCACAATTAGCAGCCCAAAGACAGCAGCTGAACAAATCAAAGTCATATTAGATTTCTTCCTTGCTGTAATAAATAAAGTTGCTATCTCTCTGTTTTGGAGAATGAAGTAAATATAACTGTTTTACAGAATGAGTTCAGAGCGAGGTGGTGAAGCCTCCCAAGAATTGGATAGAAAGTGCTCAATTAAATTATATGTTCGTTCACACAGTTTAATCCCAAAGTCACTTCTGCACAGTCTTGGCCATTTCTGGTGCATCTGGCTTGGTGCTGCCTCAATTCCTCGTTCTTTTTAGAAATACTAGATTGCCAGTGACGCTGCCCTGTCACTGTTGTTGTCTTCCACTTTCTCCTTCCCTGTATTTTTCTGTTCCGTAATAAACCGTGGCAGGAGGGATTAAGAAGCCAAATCTTAGCCATCTGAGGTAATAATAACTAATTACACTATAACTGTGTTTTATTACTTGCCATTTGTATAGCAGCCATCATCTCCAAGGGCATTTTACAAACAAACCATGGCAGGAATAACCTTTTCAGTGCTAAGAGTCACACACAAGCTTTGAGCTGTAGCCAGCCTCCAAGCTGCCACAAGTTGCTTTCAAGGTTGCCCAGGCCCTTATACCTCGCAGGCAGAGTGGCACCTTGCTGGACCCAAGCTCCCCAGTGAAGACCACCATTTTAAGAAACCCCAGACCACTATGGGACCCACGGCCACTCTCCTTTCCCTCCTGTTGCCATGCAAAGACAACCAAGAGGATGGCATGGGCCAGACAGAAGCCTCCAATGAAGCAGCGCTGGCAGAGAGGCCACCAGTTGGAGCACACTGAACCAGGATAAAAGAGGTGGGTTGTCAGAAACTGAGAAGTTGTGTAATCTTCACAGCTACGACAGTCAGCTCTTCAAAGAAGGATGCTGCTATTGACTCTTGCAGACAACACTGAGCGCCCCATGTCAGGTTTCATATGTAGCTACAGGAGTAATGACCAACAGATGCCTGATGCATAAGGGCAGTCCATAGCAACTACCAAAATACAGCTGTGCTCTCCCAGCGCTGGGGACGTCTGCAGCTGAGACAAAGGGCAAGATTTCAGTTCCAAGTTTGGAGCTGAGTGTAAGTATCTGTGGGCACACTGGTGCCTAAACTGCCATTGCAGTCAGTGGAGATCTAGTTGAGATTAAATTCACCTACCACTGCAGGTGAATGAGCAGTTTATATGTGAACACCTACATGTTGACCCCTGTACTTAGCTGTCTGAATCTGGAACTGAATCACACCCAAACTGTTCTGCAAGCATGCAACAGAAAGACAATGAGGCACCTGTATATCCCCTTATAGGTCACTGCTCATTCAACCCCTCCATCTCACTTGGATAGTTATCTGATTTCTGGCACACTTTTTGCTCCTTCTCCTTCAGCTGTTGTCTTGAATCTGCAGAAAAGTCTTTCTAACCTCTTCTGAATGTGAAGGCTTTCACTTGGCCTTCACAAAACCATTTTCTGCGGGTGACTAAAATTCAAAAGATTCTTGTGTGTTCTGGGTGGCCAGGAGGGGTGTTTGCTCTACCCATCGAAGGTGTCACATCCAGGTCTGCTCAGAATTGTGCTTTGAAACCCAAGCAGACCAGCAAGTCTTTACAAGAGGAAGGCCAAACTGTCATGTCTCCAAGAAGCTCTGTGTAAAGTGGATCTTTTAGATAGCTACCTGGAATAGCCTGCAAATGTTTTGCTGTTGTATTACATTGTATATTAGCCATCTCCAATTGATTATGACAGTTCTTATTCAAATCATTTTGTGTTCCATCAGTTATCCGGAGATAACTGGGAACCCAGAGGATTCTCAGATGGCTCTTTAGCATTTATGAAAGAACAAGTAATAGTAAAGCAAAACAAGTGCATGTTCTTAATTATTTGAAGTATTATTAAGACTTACTGCTCCATTTTATCAGAGGCTGTTACTCTTGATGCTAAGTGTAAATTTCATTTTGCCCTAAGTATAAGCTGCTGTAGCTCAAACGAAAGGTCAAGATATAGGCATCATACATAATTAATTTCCCTAGAAAATAATTAAGCCACCTTTTTTGTTATTATTACACTTGACCTATCAAGAAAACAGATCTTTCATGCTATGAAAAAAAGCCAAAAATGCACTGGCATGAAATACACAGAATTACAGAATGGTTAAGGTTGTAAGGGGCCTTTGGAGGTCATTTTGTCCTTGCTCAGGCAGGGCCACCTAAAGCCAGTTGCCCAGGACCACGTCTAGACAGTTTTTTAATATCTCTAAGGAGGGAGATTCACTCAGCTAATCATGGGGCAAAGACACTACATCAGCTTGCATGTTGCTGAGCAAGATTCAGCAAGAATGTCTTAAGGCTCATGGGCTTATTCTTTTTCTGGTTCCCTCCTGCTGACTAGTCAAAGGCTGTGGCTGCATTAGTGTGGAGTAAAACCCCTCACACAAAACAAATCCTGCTGAGGCATGGGGTTTGTTAGCTCCAGTTCAGCATCACACTATTGCTGTTTCACAGACTCTGGCTGGCTCAAAATATGAGCAAAGCAAGCTAACTTTGACCTGGAAAATACTGCTGGAGCCAAAGAGAATAAGCTGGGAAGAGCTGTCCTCAAGGCACGAATCTAACTAAATCTGGGGGAATGGGACTTGGATTCAGCCATTTCCATGAAATGTTGTGTACATAGAGAAAAGTAGAAGATAGGAAGAAATATGTGTAAATTTTTTTAAAAAAATAATCTATAGCAAAAATCCAGGCAAATCCACATTCATATGCAGCAAACGAAACGGAAGCAATATTTGTAGAGGAAAGACTTTATTTTTTAATAAATTCCCTATTCAGTGGTAAAAGAAAAAGTTGCTCTTTCTCTGATTCTTCACTACAGTCATATTAATGACATGTCTATTTTGTGGAAAGCTTTTGTAGCTGTAACACTAAATAAACAGTGTCAGGCCAATCTTTTTCAACCTTATTAATTTTTTTTTTTTAGTTTGTGCACATTTTTAGTCTGCACACATGTATTGGAAATATAAAATAAGAAAAATATGTTTTCTATTACCACTTGCAATAAGGGCTAGACATTCCAAACAAACTTGCAGACAGAGAAGCTCTACTAATTCCTAATATTAAAACATAAACCTAATAATTAACTTCAAAGATGAATGTTTCATGCTAAAAGTCGCAAACTATAAGCACACATGTGTACCTGTTTATGTGTAATGCAAATTCTACTTCCAAAGCAAACTGACAGAAAAAGGGACAGGAAAGATCTTATTGCCACACACTTCAGAATAACCCAGGAAGTGAACATATACCATACGCTTCAATTGCCATTCCATACAGTCTACAGACAATGGGGAATACTGACACCACCTCTGCAAGCACCTACCTTTGGTGCCCAGGTTCCTTCTACAGTCAGTAGAGAGAAGTGTGGGCTTCCACACCGCAATTAGAGCTCCTAAATTAGAAACCTAACTACTTTCAAATTTAGACACCCTGATTTGCCTTCCAGAGACCTCTTTTGACCGTGCAGACAGCTTCAGCTTCCACCTTAATATCCTCTAAATTTAGGTATTTGGTATTACATGTTTCATGAACTTAATGGTTGAATGTGAAAAAAAAAGATGTTCAGCAGAAAAAAAAGGACATAGGCAAAATTTGGTTACTTCTGTCCATGGTCGTGATCCAGAAAACACCTGCTCAGTTCTTGCATAATTTAGAGGGGACTTAAATTTACCAGCATAACCCAGTCTAACTTGAAATGTCCCTCAGCATCGATTGTTTCAGCCCTGCTCATGTCTAGGACTGCCAAACCCAAAGGAGATAAAAAATGAAGCACTCTGAAGAAAGAAATGTGACACATGAAATAAACACTGTTCATGGCCTATGACGATTTCCAAGAATGCTGTTGCAGCTGAATTAATTTTTTTCAACAAGTCCATAGAACATACTTATTCTTCTCATATAATATTTGAATGCATGCACTAGACAACCAGAACATAGAGATTTGTACTCAAATCCCTCCTTAAAGAAATGAGATTCACATGCAGTCTCCAAGCAACTGCCCTAACCACTAAGTTGCCACCTTGTGAGCTACCATCCCTCCCCTTTTGCTTTTTTTCCCCCCCTCTCAAGTTCCTTCAGAAAAGTATCATACATAGAAAAGCAGGTAGTTACAAATACAATAATATAATAATAAAAAATAGAATATATGTTCACTGCTCTGTATTTCAAAGGTAACTTACATCCAGTTAGTATATATGAAATAATAGCTTCTCATAGACATGATGTGAAAGAATCTCTTTGGGAATAATTGTGTGGAAATAACCTATTACATGTATTTAATAAAGGAAATGGAAATTTCAAGCAAACCATCTTCTATTGATTTTTAAAGCTTTACTTGCATAGCAGCTTCCTCAACAAAATGTTATTCTTCAAGAAGTAGTTCTGAAATAATGCATTTGCATTTCATTTTCGAAAGAATTTTCTCCAGAAAAACCTGAATTAAGAAGTATGAGTTGACAATGAACTAGAATTTTTTTTTCTGAAATGATACAGACACTTTCCACAACTGATTAAACATGAGATCCTCAGGATGAACGAGGGTCATATAGGTACACATATAGGAACCCCATGAATGCTGAGTTCTGTTAAGATCATTTTCCATGTAGCTAGAAGCAAAATATTTGTTGCTCATATTTTCCACCTCCATGCATCTGTTTTCTGTAGGGGATAGAGTTGAAAATGTTGCTATAAAAAGATATTAACAACAAATCTTCAGTTATTATTATAGTTATTAGGAATGTGCCTTTGTATATTAGCAAATTAAGTAAATATTCAAAATTTTATGTAATAATGTTGCCATTTGGAGAATGAGATATTACAATTATACAATAAATATTCACTCAGGTGTTACTTAAGATATTTTCTTAAGTCTTTAGACTTTTTTTGAGAGCAAAATGAGCTTTCTTTTGTCTCAACACATTTTGTTTCATTGACTTTTAGTCACTTTTAAAACAGAATTTCACTTCCTATTTCCTCCTCCAAGGACTGAGAAGACACCTGAGAAAAAGGACTGAAAGAAAAAAAATTGAAATGAACCTTAAAGATACTGGTGGAGGGTTTCCTATCACAAGGGCAAAAGCAATCACAACTCTGCTCTATATGCATTAGCAAATCGAATATACAGCCCATGAATACACAAAAGAACATTCCATGGAAGTGCTTATTCAATTACAGTTGACAGCAGCCAGTATTTCAAACCAAACCACTGAAAGATATGTGTCCCTGTGATCAGTGTGATCACAGAGAGCCATATGCAGCTCTTTGAGCAAGGAACCAGGAGCAGCAGTAACCAACCTGCTCAGCCCCTGCTC